>SJVG01000517.1:0-27302 GCA_034774675.1 Scedosporium minutisporum
GGTGGGAGTGGAACTGGGACCGGGAGTGGAAGTGGAAGTGGTAATAGCAGCGGTGGAAGCGGAGGTGGAACACCGAGTAATGGCGGCTCAGGAAGCGGCAGTGGAAGCGGCAGTGGAAGCGGCACCGGGAACGGAGCCTCGAATAGTGGAAACGAACAGCCTGCTACTCCTCCACCATCACAAGGCAACAACAACGACAACAGTAACTCACCAAACCCGACTCCGAGCAACCCCGCATCTGAAACACCAGTCGCCGCTTCACCGGCGGGGGAGAGTAGTCACAGCCAGAGCCCTTCGCAGTCAGGGTCTGGTGGAAGTGGAACGCAATCTAGCGCCGAGGAAGGCTCAAATAGAGGCGTCGACGCTGCCCTTCCGTCATCTACAGGATCTTCGAGCACCCTGAACCCCAACGAATCCGCAGCTGGCAACATTAATCACAATGGCAATTCTCCAACGTCGCCCGGCGACTCGAACGGCGGTTCCGCGTCGTTACCTGGCTCCAGCGGGAACTCACCCGCAGGCATTATAGCGGGAGTGATTGGTACGTTATTTTTTCTTTCTCTCGTTGATTGAGAGACGTAGTTTTTAACTCGAACCGTGTTCAGTCGCTGTTGTTATCCTACTTCTTCTCCTCGTCTTCCTTTTCCGGTATCGTCGGGTAAAGAAGGACGCCACCCTCGCCGCATACGGCCGCCGCGACCGCGCCCTCTTCGCCATCGGAGCAAAGAAGAGACCAAGCAAGAGATCATCCACAGTTCTAGGAGGTCTACTCATCCCCTCAGCCGCATCGAGATCCGCCGACGACAGTCCTCCCTTTACGTCCAGTCAACCCGCCATGGCGGAGCACCCCATCAGTCCTATGCCCATCGCCCATCGCCGCCTCAGCACGAGGAGCGACGAAACCGGCACCACCATGCCGCCTTCTCCTACCTCGACCGTATTCGGCGGCACTATTTCCATGTTCCCGCTTCCGCCGTCTCAGCATTCCTTACCTCAATCGGTGGGACATCCATATCCTCTCGCACCTGCACCGCAACGCCCGGCACAGTACCCGGCTCAGTACCCGGCGGCGCAACACCCTCGACATTCAATAAGTACCGTTTCCCAACTTTCCCGCCCCAGCGAGATCCGAGTGTCCTTTTCCGATGTCTCGGGACTAAGCGACACGGGGTCCACCTATCACCACGACATGTACTACGCCACCCACCCGACATACCAACCCGACGCTCCGGTCCCGGGCCCACCGAGATTAAACAGCATCCGCAGACACACCAACATCAGCGAATGGAACAACTTTAGCGGAATGCACGGCCAAGCACCGCCGAGTGCGGGGAACCGTGTCTAGTCATGGCCTGAGTGTGGGAGTCCAGGGTTCGTTACGATGAATGATATTGTGGGCATTTCTTCCTGATGAAATAAACTATCTTTCCGTTATGAGGATGAAGGTTGGTCACGGATACTGTTCGGGGATCGATGGGGCATCTATTGGCATCAAGCATGTTTTTTATACTGGGCATTTGATGATTTGAGGAGGTTGACGTAGCATTCCTTTTTTTTTTTTTTTTTCTTCACACACACTTTTTTTTTTTGTTTCTTCAGAGGGCGGTGGAGAAAGTGCTCGTTCATTCCTTACTCGTTTCTATTTCACTCCCGGATATCAGCAAGAGAACAAGTCGAGTCTTGGGGAGACTCAAACGACAGCACTGTCTCCCAATGGAGGGCGTGCAGTTTGTAAAATACAGTGCATAGAGTAGACATGAAAATATCTTAATCTCATCTTTAATCTGTGGCAAAAAAAAAAAAAAAAAAAAAAACTCCGCCCCCAGCCTAGCTCCCCATGGTCGACTGTACGAAGCAAAGAATCAAGGTGAAAGTTCCAACCAGCACGATAAACCCTGAGAAGCCTTTGGACTTTCAATGACGACACAATGTCTCAATTCTACCTAGATGGACACCACGGAGATTCTCCTAATCACTCGTACCGGGTATTCCAGCATGCATGAAGGGATGCCTTTCCTGTATCCGGTTTGACAAACTACAACCGTTCGAGTTGCGGAGAGGAGTATAAAAATTGCATGTTTCCCGCCCTCAGGAAGAACACCACTTCGTAGTCTTCTGATTCCTCTTTGTCCCAAAACTCGGTGGACGTTTGTCACTTGTATCCGAGCCTGAGCTCCTAAATGTTCATCAGAAGCCTTTTCTCAATAAGGACGGATAAATTTGTTGAGCCATCAGGCGCTGCACCCCTGGGCATTCGATCCCAGAATTCTTCATTCCAGCTGGCTTCTATCTGAGCCCCAATTCCACTTACGTGAAGCATCTTTGCGATTGAGTGATGGACTCGTAGAAAATCTTCCGAGGGCAACGCAATGCTATCGTCCGCAGATGTAAAGGTGTGAATCGAGGGAATGCCGAGGGTGCCGCTAAAGTTGAGAAATTGGGGTACGTGGTATCGATTGGGAGTAGCAAACTATCTCGTTGTGAAGAAACTAAAGTTAGACGTTGCATTGATGACGAGATAGAGAGACAATCTGACACAGACTGGACTCACAGACGGCTGAAATGCGAAGCGGTATTTTCTGAAATTCCGGCGCATGTGGAGATTCAGTGTAATCGCATTCTCGGGCTGATTCACGCTTTCTGGCCCGATGGCGCCTCTCAGCTTAGGAAAGTATCTGTAGAGCGCCCACCATACAGTGGATTTCCAAGCCACCTAAGATGGCGATGAAAGTCAATTTCCGCTACATCAGTCGAGGCGGGAGTCAAGGGTTGGGATATATTTGATCCAAATACCTCGGTTCCCTTATCTTTGTTGAACTTTCTAAGTCCAAACGGGATAATGTGCGAGCACTCTGTTTCCACGGCGGGATGATCGTCGGAGGTTGTATGTCCTTCCGCCAATGATATGAGGTCGATGTCTCCAGTGACGACGCACCGGAAACGGTCTCGACGAAGACATTGCTCTTTCAGCACCTTTTGATCATTTCTCGTCGACGGCTCGATCAGCCCCTTTAGCTCTTCAAGACCGGGGACCGCGTCTTCGTGTGGCGATGGCGAGATGTCCGACTCGCCACTCCCACTATACTTCACTGCCAGATGGGCGCAAGATGGTATATTAGTACGGAATTACAACTAGTTAAATGACTACATCGGTCAGGTAGGTTGCAACGTACTAGCCTTGAGCACTGCATCCGTGAAAAATTGTCTCAGTTCCCGGGTTGCTTTGAAGTTGCTCTTGAACAGTACAAGTTCTCTCATCATGGTTATTTGACCTTCCTTGGGAAGATTGTCGAGGACGACATCGAAGAAGGCTGGGGTGTCGTCTCCCTCCTCGTCATGCGCCGCTCGGTATGCGTCTAAGACAGCCTTCGACTCCGCTTGAGCGTCCACATACGCGCTAACATCAGAGGCCACGGCCGAGAAATCATCACTGAGGGCGTCAACATCAGGATGGGGCGTAATATGAAATGACCGAGTAGGCGCCATGATGGTGATAGTGAAGCAGAAGGACGAAGGGCGTTATCTGACAAAAAGGGTTAAGTTTAATTGAGCGACGAAGTGAAGTTTGGATGGTGGGGATGGGTAGAGGGAAGAAATTTCTCGGTTGTCTGGAGAGAATTGGTAGAAGTTGGCAGGTTCCAGGATGTTTTCTGTTTTCTGCTTCTTGTCGGGGAACTGGAAGGAGGACTTCACATAATCTCTTGCTCGGAGGCGCCTTCGGTCCTACAGATTTGACGATTTAACATCATACACTACAATTGTAGTTGGTGATGAACTCTAATACCAGCTTAGGTCATTTGTCATTCAATAATGAATGGTTCATGTTCCCGGTGCTTTACTACTTCCTCCTTACGTAACTGTTCGAATGAGACTTGGACTGGTCTCAAATCTAATCCCGGACAGGACAGAGGGAAAGTCGAACAAACATTAATGTGTTGAGGGCATCCCGAGCAAGATGCGCAAAGCGCGCAGGATACATCACCGCGGGCTGCATTCCTCGAGATGGAAACTGTTGGCCTGGATGACGAAGTCTATCTCGAGGGAGAGATTGTCAAAGTCCTGACTCTGGCCGAGCGGAGCCGTCTTGTGTTTAATCGGGAGGACGAACATGAGATCATGGTGTCGCTGGAAGTGCCAGCCAACCCAAGCAGTAGGTTGATTCCAAGCAGCGATGCGTGCCCGGCCCGGAACTGACCCCTCCTCGAGCTTGAGGGCCATCAAAGTGTCCCCTCAAACAGTACAGCTGTTGCACGACACAGGCAGGAGTCTTCACCCTGTGACTCTCGCGAGCCTCACAAGATTTGCCTTGACTGCTGTGCACTCTTGTGATCGAGCAACGATTGATATCCATTGGCCGAAGCTACTTTTTGCTAACACAACACATGAGTCGCGGGAACAGGTTTGTCCGATCCCATAAGAATGTGACCCTCGACGTGCAATGATCTTGGGCAAGAGACATGGACGACTGACCTGTTTGATCATTCCCTCGACTCATCATCAACGATCTCGGCTCGCTCGATAATAGCTTCTCCTAATACCGAGGCCTTTGTTATGCATCTAAAGGGACTTGAGTGCGAGAGGGCAGTCCTAGACGATGCAATACCGATGCGAATGATCGACGTCAATATCTGCTTGGAGAAGTCTCCGGGACGTGTGATGGTCATCGCTACGCACTCAGCAGGTGGGCTCCCCCCTACCGCCGGGTCACTGCTACGGTCCTCGAGCTCAAGTATGAACGCGAGATTGCCTTCGTTCTCGAACTCTTTCTATGAGCTTCGATAATTCGGTATGTGGAGGCCTTTGGCGAGCTCTCCCTAATAATCACCACTTGAAAATGGATTGGGATTCTGGCATCGCGACTGGTTGTAAGTCAAGAAAGACCCTTGCGAATCGGCCAACCCCACAACCAATCCACTTCTGCTTTTAAGGGTAATTCAGCACACCGAAATAAAATTGCATAAGCATCCCCATAGAAGGAAATGGCCAATTGCGGGTTTGGTTTGGTCGGCGTGCAGGGATCTTGCTTACAACCAGGATCCCTTTTCCTGTTTCCTATTCTGGGCTTGGACGCGTTTCCAATATTTCTCACGAGGGCTGGGGCTGAAGTAGTCTTCTCAAAGGGGGGGGAGGATGTCATCTCCTACACCGCGTCGCCAATATTTATAGAATATTTTATCCCGAGTTCCAAGTGATTAAAACGGGTTGCAGTTAGTAGTCGCACATTCCTCTCGCCTTCCGACGGCCTCTAAGTGCTTGGTTCCCGTTCATTTTTATGCCTTCTAGCGCCTGCACCTGCAAGATGCCGAGCAAGGGCGTACAAGCTTACACATACATCGCCGCTGCTGGGGTGGAGATTGACATTTCCGTCCCCAAGCAGTCGGCGACGCGCACGGCGCAAAGGGTGTTTGAGACGGAGAATTTCGAGGTCGACGCCGTCAAGATCCGCTGGCCGCTGAAGCGCTATGGGCGATTCACGTTCAAGGTGCGGAAGTCGAATCCGGGCGAGATCTTGACGGAGCAGTGGATGGACGTCGACCCTGTGTCTGGCAACATTTCGTCCGATTCGACCATGGATAACACGTTGCTGGAGACGAGGTCCATTACCGGGAACGGCCTCGCCATCAGCTACGGCGTGTACGAGGCCGGGGCGGGGCAGGCAGGGCTGCCGAATAGACACCAGGCCTACGCCATCGTCACCCCGGAATGGAGCGGTTGGCAAGGGTCGGTGGCGCCTCCCGGGTCGGAGGCGGAGAAGAAGAAGTTCGCTTATTTCGTGCTGCCGAGTCCCCACGACGTTGGCATGAATAGCTTGGATACGATGAACGCCATCCTCAAGCACGCCGGCGTCGCGAGCGCCAACATTCTCACCACGCTGATGCCCTACCTGAATAGCGCAAAAGATAGCGTCGCCAAGGTCATTGGCGGCCTGGCCGACGTGACCGTCAGCAAGATTGCGCCGGACATCATCGCCAGCCTGTCCGTCACGCAAAAGGACACCGTCGCGACCATGCTCCAACTCGGCGCGCGCTACTTCGAGTTCCGCCCAGCCCACTGCCACAAGGCTATCCTGCCGCACTCCCCGCTCCCGGACAAGCTCTACTTCCAGCACGGACCCATCCCGGGCATGGCGTACGACCAGTTCCTCATGGACCTCGTGCTCTTCCTCGCCCAGAACCCGACGGAGATCGCCGTCGTGCACGTCCGCTGGGATGGCGTCCCCGCCGAATGCGCGCGCCCCACGGATTCGGAACTCAAGAGCTACCTCGACGCGGCGCTGGCGTTTTCCAACGGCGCCGTGCAGACGGGCGACTTGAACGACCTCCGTAACACGACGATCGCGGACCTGCGCGCGCAGAAGAAGCGGCTGCTCTACATCGTCAACGAGTCGGTGCTGAGCACGTACGACGACACGGCCAACGCGACGGTGGACGGACGCAGCATGCTCGCTGCCTTTGAGAGGACGCTGACGGCGGAGAAGCAAGAGGGACAGAACATGACGGTGGCGCAGTGCCAGGCCACGCCGACGAACATTAAGGATGTTATTTACTATAGCGTGGTGTCGGCGAGCGTGAGCACGATGGCGCTGATGGCGACCAAGGCGCTGTGCGGGCATCTTTTGCTGCCGTGGTTGAGGCAGAATGTGGTGGAGAGGTGTAAGAGGGATCAGTTGTTGGTGATTATGGATGATTTTATTGATGGGGCGGATACGGACGTTGCGGTGGAGTTGAGCAGGAAGAGATTGGCGTAGAGTGTGTACTTTTGGATGGATGAGGGTATTTTGAAGATGAACGAACATGGCAGGATATGACTTGATGAGATGGAGGTTTGTATTGTCCTTTTCTTGGATCTGGAGGCGAGATTGAATATACACTGCGATGTGATTCGATATAGTATCTAGAATCCGTCCTTGCCCTTTACTTCCAGCCTAGCTGTCCAGTCTCACCACCATCACCATCGCCTATGCCCTCATCGACCACGTCGCCACGTCTACACCGCAACCCGCCCACTCCACTCCACGACAACCACAACTACAGAAGGAGCACCTCTCAACCCCCCGAAAACCAAACTCCCCGCAATCCATGCATTGTGAAAAAACAAGTACGAGGCGCTGAATGGGTCAAGTAGAAGCTGAACCACCTCTGGCTCCCGAGACCTCCCGCGGGTCATAAGAAGTATTCCTGGCTGGGTGATGCCGTGGGAGTTCACTGCCGTACAATTGGCTTGATCAGGGTATCTAGCCCCCCAAGAAAGACCCAAAGGTATTGGAGAGTAAGGTATAAGACGAAAGGTCGAGGAGTGTGCCCTTTCTTTTAATCTGGAGTAAGCTTTCCTTTCTACTTATTCCTTTATGGACAGCGAGGTAGCGAGTCTGATATACTCTGTGAGGTGAATTGATAGACTACTGCTTCTTATAGTATGTTTGCTAAGGAGATGATGCTTTATGAGCTGTGTTTGACGACTTAAGGATTGTACTTAAGCTATGAGGTGAGCGATGGATTCGGGCGATATGACGCTTCTCTGATGGAGTCTATGATGCTATCCTATGGGTGGAACGAGTAACAAGCTCGAAAGAACCGAAGCTATCCTTGATCTCAATCGGGCTCGATTAAACCCTGATTGGGAACAATTACTACCCGCGAGGTTGCCTGCATCGAGCATCAAGCAGCCTCCCAGCGCGACGATCTCCACGGCTGGGATATTGATTAATTTGTGCAAGATGGGCCCATTGAGTGGGTTCGCGAATGCAAGCACTTAAGGGGCTTATTTTCTATCTTATATTGGATTTAGTTTACGCGAGCGAATCTCGTAAACTAATTGAACAGGTTACGATTTCTCGATATCTCGTGGATCAGTCGCAGTGCGACGAGCGAAAGAACGCTCTGCTTCGGCATCGACATCCGACTCTCGTCGGATTTCGGGCTCGCTTGCGCCCAAGTCCCTGGCCCCGTTCTATCATACTCCCATCGGCTTCCCGTTTTCGATGTCATTGGAAGAGATCTCACCCCCCCTCGCCTCTTCTGCCACCTGCAGGCCTGCCGATACGTAATCCACGGAATACCACCCGGGACAGGTTGTTGGTATTGAACTGATGGCTTAGCGGGTAGATCATGGAGGGATCGGCAGGAAAACTTTGGAGGCGCGCCGCGGTGCTAAAGTTGAACTATTTCTCTATTTCTGGAGTTGATCCATCCTCATTTCTGAGACTCCATTGCTGATCTGCCTCGCTTATCACCAGGGACGGTAATAACTCATACTCCCCCAACGCCCGGGCCTTCGTTAGCTCTGCAAGGCGATACCGCTATCCAAGCCAGAAATACTAGCACGAACAGGGCTTCAGTCCGCGAGTCTGGCCATCCCATCTAGACCACAATAAATGATGACAATAAGCCCTCTCCCTGTCGACCGGATTGAAGGAGAGCAAACACGGACTGCCAAAGCGATCTCAGCCGTCGGGCATTCCGCAGCCGGTTTCCGGAGAATCAATCCCAACCGCCCATAGCAATTCCAAGTCATGCCTCCCTGTGCCTTGTAGGGACCTTGATTCGCTACCACTTCCCTGCCTGCCTCTTTAAGATGCCAGGATAGATATGGCGCGCTAGCCTCCCTCCCCCAGTGCCGGTCCTGTTACCAGCTTCTCTAAGGAGCTTCGAGGCCCATCCTCACTCAATCTTACGAAGCGGCTGCCCCCATTGGTACGTAGTGCGATGTGTTACGACTTCTAAAGTTACGCCAGGCTCTGTAAGGATGCCCTAGTGAAGTCGTAGCTTCCAAGGGCCCAAGATAAACAGGAAGCAGATTATACTCACCAGTTTACAGCATATTCAGAGAGTGGTTAGGCAATACCTGTAACTTGCGGTGGGAGGGAACTCCTATGCATACCTCCTAAACTGAAGCCTATGGAACACACAGCCTTGGAGTTAAGTCATCGTTCATCGTTCATCGTTCACCGAATATATAGACTTCCAACAGAATCAATCTACGTCCTGGCTGATTTAATTTATGTATCTCCTGTGACCATTGATGCGTGTGGCGCGTGTTTGGATTCGCGCAGCTTGGGCGAGCTCCAAGATACAAGGTACACACATTTTTAGGGAGTGTCCGCACAGTCTAAAGTACCGAGAACACCGTCAACCCAACCATGAAGGCGGTGAAGCATAGCAAAACTCCCTTGGGTAAGATGCAACTGAACAGAGCAGTGCAACCCAGCGCGCAACGGCACTCCTATCTCGTACAAAGGAGGTATCGAACAACAGCCTATCCGAAATTTAATTTTGGTAGATATGCCTTTCCAGCCGACACATTTTGCGGCGTAGCCATCCATCTAATCTTTCTCATTCTGCTCCTGGCTCTCGGCTCGTGACTTCTGGATCTCTCCTACATGTGCAGCCGCCGCAACCATACCTGCTTCGACGCATGAAGGCGTGGTGTGGATCAATCATCGTCTGCTCCATCAATCACTTCTGATTAGCCATGGCCGAAATCACACCGGCACACGACTTGATACTTTCGATTCACCCGCAGCATGTTGCCAATATCGCCAGTCGCTCCAAGAACCACGAGTTTCGCAATTACCTCCTTCCCGTTTCTGTGGGGAGACTCTGGATCTACGAGACAAGCCCTACATCGTCCATCAAGTATGTTGCAACCATCAGCCACGGGAAACGGCCAGGAGAGATTCGCGACCCCAAAGGACTAAGAAACGACGAATTTGACCGCGGAGACCTGGAAGGTCGGGTCAAGTATGCCTACGAAATTCTCAAACTGGAAGAACTGGCTGCGCCCTACTCCCTCACCACCTTGAAGTCTAATGGTTGGCTGGGCGGAGCGCCCCAAAAATATTGCTTCGTGAAGCCGGCGATGGCCACGGCTCTGAGTGCTGCATCGCTACGGTTGGTCTTTGACTCCGTCCCCTCAATCGCTCCCGAGGTCAGCGCCGGAGATGGCGACGCTAGACCGAGCGCGGTACCTCCGACCACACGCCGCGGCCAGCGGAAGAATAGGTCGCCTGCAGGCGTTCACAAATCGAAATCTACTTGTAAGCCTCGACACTCTGGCAGTCGGAAACAAACAGCTCTTGAAGGTTGGTTCGAAAGCTCTGCTTTGTGCAGATTAAATCTACCGGAGGGTAATTGACTATTCTCTGTTCTTTCACACCTACCGCGGTGATGTCGAGCCATATGTTACGCTTGGGGAGAAACAAAGGATGCTTGTGCTCGTCACCCAGACTGGACTTGGACGGAGACAGCAGAGGGCAAATCCCGATTCCAGTCTCAGCTGTACCCCGCTTCAGAATCTAGCGGGAATTGGGGACCTGGATTCGAGGAACCAACAGCAGCAAAGTCGATCAATCCTAGCATCGGCCCGGGCAGATCACAAGCCGCCATACAAATGCCCTCTTATATTGCAATCCGACCACATCCAGCCGAGCAAGGCGCAAATTAAACCCGCATTTCCAGCCGCCCCTGTGTGCTACCCCATACTGCCCTATACCCGGTGTACCCGGTGTTGGCCCTGATCTCCCCCCCCCCCCCTTCGAACAAGTTCCAGGGGCGGAATGACTGGGTAAATAGAGAGGGAACAATTTGGTCATCTATTGAGCCTCCTCGAGCCTCCGATGGATTCCACCGACCCCCGACGCGGCTAAACGAAGAGAGATGTGCCTCCTCTACCCCCAAGCTCCCGACCCTTCTTACACGAGTAAAGGGTGCTCCGATATCTATTAGATCTGCCATTATTGATCTCACCCCACCGCCCGTCCCGCGTCCAAACCTGCTCTAGTGTACTGCCCCCGTACTTTAGCGTAGCGCGAAGGTTTCCTTGGCACTTTGTGGGGTACTATTTTCGTTCTGTTATATCGTTCGCGGGTGATCGTGGACCAACTGTGTCAGTCCACTTCATCCGGCTCGTGCTCGTAGTGACCGGCGTGACTTGTTGTAAAGTGAAGTGCTTTGCCGGGGATCGCCCTCCCCCACACCAACCTACCAGTGCATCTCGGCAGCTAATGTGGTCAACAGGCTTTCCCAATGGAACGTCTGCCACCGTTCCTGGCCTTGGGTTTATCCGAACGCAGGAACGCATGCTCGGCACGCTATCGTGTACTACAAGTAAACGGCCATCATCAAGATATTGTGCCCTGCGATGGCTTGATCCCAACCAAACGGGACTCCCACGATGCACACACCCTGCATGTAGACAGACACCCCAGACGGAACGAAGCCCTCGTATCCGACAGACCTAAATGACCAACAGCGGCGCCATCGCATCCCTGCCTTGGATCGCGTTCCCCGCACGAGCGGGGATAGAACCGAGCATGACCAGGCACGTCGGCATGCTATCGAGCGGGAGAGCGGAAGAGGGATCCATACGTGCCGAAAAATGGTGGGTTTTCTTGCTTACCATGATGCTGAACCCATGGACGTATAAAACAAAGGGCTGCCGCTGCATGTACCCTGGATTTCACTCTGGATAACCAGGGAAAAGCTCTCCCGTTCGTTCGAGAAAAAGAGGATCCTCATCAGTGTGCCCACACACGAGGTCACCTTCCCTAGCTGTTCCCTGTCCGATCTTGCGTTGACCTCTCCCCGCCCACCCGTGCACCATAATGCGTGATCTCCTGCTCCCCACTCTCCTCCTAGGCCTCCTCGGAGGAGCGAAGTGCTTCAACTTCCCCTTTGAGGACCTCGACCTCACGGAAGAGAACTTCCAGCGAGGCCAAGGAGGCTACTCCGACATCTACTTCGGCGACGCCTCCCGACCCAGGCTCTCCCGAGCCGAGTGTAAATCCACCCCGGGCACCGCCGACTGGCCCAGCGACCGCGAGTGGGAGCGCCTCGGCGAATTCCTCGAGGGCGCCCTGCTCAAGCCCGAGCCCCCGACCGCCGTGTGCTACAAGGATCATCCGCTGTACGACGAGGCTAAGTGCAGGGATATCAGGACCAATTCTGGCTCGAATAGGTTTTTTATCGATGATCCGCTTAGCGTCTTGACGGCGTGGCCTCAGGGGAATACGTGTCCGTTGGAGGTGAAGCCGAATACGACTTGTACTCATGGAGGGTTTCCTGAGTATGTGGTCAATGTGACGGAGGTTTGGCAGATTCAGACGGCTGTCAACTTTGCTCGGAATAAGAACATCCGTCTCGTCGTCAAGTGAGTGTAAAATGTCCCTCCAAAATAGCTCGAAAAATATAAATAAAACTAACCGGAGTCTATTCAAAGGAACACTGGCCACGACTTCCTCGGCCGCAGCGTCGGCGCAGGATCCATCAGCGTCTGGACTCACTTCCTCAAGCAGTTCGAGTTCCTCCCCGAGTACACCCAAGGCCAATACAAGGGCCCCGCAGCCCGCGTCGGCGCCGGCCTCGAATCGTGGGAGATGTACAACTTCATGGACGAGCACAACGTCACCTTTGTCACGCCCGGTCGATACACCGTCGGTGTTTACGGCGGGTGGTTCCAGGGCGGTGGTCACAATGCTCTTTCGTCGTGGTATGGCATGGGCGCGGATCAGATTTTGTCGCTTCAGGTCGTTACGGCTGATGGACGATTCGTTACTGCTGATACTGAGGAGAACACCGACCTGTTCTATGCTCTCCGTGGAGGCGGTCCAGGTTAGTTCCCTTTTCTCCTAGGCTAGGTGTCTCACATTGAGAATTCAAACAGCTAACTTGCTTTCTCCCTACCCAACAGGCACTTATGGTATCGTAACCTCTGCCATCGTCAAAGCCCACCCCCGCGTCGTAGTCCGAAACGCCGCTCTCTCCTTCCAAACCGGCAAGGACGTCGACGTCGAGGCTTTCTGGAATGCTGTCAACCTGTACCACTGGTACGGCCAATACATAACCGAGGTCGGCGGCACGTCCTACAACTACGTCACCTACACCGGCAAAAACTCGTACACCTTCACGGCCGACAACGAGTTCCCGGACCTCAGCGACGAGGAGATCGTCTACTTCCTCACGCCGCTCTGGGACTCTCTCCGTGAAGCTGGCATCCCCGTCAAGAACATCACCGTGGCGCCGACATCCAACTGGGCGCCCTCGTCCAACGGCGGCACGGGCGACGCCCCAGGCAGCCAGCGCTTCGCCAGCAGACTCTTCCCGCGCAAGAACTGGAAGGACGAAGACCTCTTCGTCAAGACCATGGGCGCCGTGCGCGAGATCGTCGAGGCCACATACACCTTCCACGGCATCTTCATGAGCCCCACCTCCACCATCGCGGGCTGGCCCGGCGCAGACAGCGGTCTGAACCCCGCCTTCCGCGACACGTACATGCACGCCGACATCTTCTACACGGGCGACATTTCCAAGACGGAGCCCTTCAACGCCGTCGTGAACAAGCTGCGCGAGGTGACAGCCGATGGCGGCGCGTATATCAACGAGTCGGACGTCGAGGAGCCGAATTGGCAGCAGAGCTATTTTGGGAATAAATATGATAAGCTGCTGCAGATTAAGAAGAGGAGGGATCCGTGGAATGTGTTTTGGGCGCCGAGTACGGTGGGGAGCGAGGGGTGGGCTGTGAGGAAGGCGGAGGGGGATGTGTTTCCTTCGCAGAATGGACCGCTTTGCAAGGTGAGTGCGGCTGCGGCGTAAGGGAGGGGAAAGGAGTGAGTAGCGGTGGTGGAGGCGTGTCTTGATAGTGATAGGGTGGACCGTGGATGTGAGATTGTCGATATGAAGTAATGTCTATCAAAGATTTGTTCTACTCGCCGTGGCTGATGTCGTAAACCTGGTTTTGTGGACTGGGGAGGCGAAACAGGTGCCAAAAAAAGCAACCCGTATCTAGATTGGCTTCACTGATGGAGGTGAGAATCATCGCAAACGTCGTAGACTGCGCATTATCTCGAGAAGAAGGGATTCGACAGCCAAGGTGACGCGGTAGTAGATGGCCAGACCAGTTTCTCCGACTGCTTGTGGCAGTCTTGGACCACTGCCACGTTTACTTTCCCTGAAGAACCAATACCAGCATCAGAGATTGTACGGAAAGTGATATAGGTTTCTACAGGAGACTCTCCTTGTTGGACAAAAGACTGGGGAAATGATTTGTTTCAATTGGTAGTATCCGGCTGAAACGCCAAAATCTATCAACAATCCAATATCCCAAGCTAAGCCTCGACATATCGAAAGCTAAAACAAACCCATTTCTGCCCTTTTTTTAAAAACGCTTCGTGCCATCGTGATCTCGTAACCTCGTGACCGTTATCGTACACTTCGTGAACCCCCATCCCTCCATCGTCAAAAGAAAAAAGAAAGGGCATCCTCCGGTAACCTCCCCCCTTCCCACCAACAGACTAGACAATCAAAAAGGACGCAAACCCGCAGGGCGAAAAGGATGAGGAGCCCAACTACAAAAAATGAACGACGGAAAAGACGAGAATCATAGCGAGGGCGAGCTCGCATACCACCTCGTGAACGTAATTGGCTTCGCTCGCCAAGTTCTGCTCGAAGGCGGCGGTGCCGTTGTCGGTGGTTCGCTTAGACGGGGAATTGGACGGGTTGCGGGCGGCGCTTGCGGCACTCTTCGCTAGTGCTGATAACATGATCGGTGTTAGATATTGGCACAAGATAAAAACAGGGAAACGAGAATCGTACCAAAGGTCATATCGTCCCCAGAACAACATGTGTCGGACTGGCCCAAAAATGGAGGAGGGCTCACTAGAGTAGAGAAAAGACAGGAGTTAGTAGATGTTTGTGATCAAGAGAAATAGTGGCTCGTAGGTATCAACTGATGGTCTTGGAAACCGGATTAGACGAGTGGCAGTGGAAGCGCCCTTGGGCAGTAGATGCCCATGGGAAAGGGGGAGAAGAGGGAGGAGGTGGAGGTGGAGGTATCCTTGCCGTGCAGTGGGTGATTGGATATCACAAAGAGAGGTTGTACCAAACGTACCCTGGGGACATTTCGGGCGATCGTCTGAAAATGGGTTAGCACTTCCACTTATATAGGATGGACAAAATCGGCATGGGGGGCAGGAAGAAGCAGAAACTTACTCTTCTCGCTCTTCTCGCTCACGACCGGGTGGACGAGAGTAGTCAGAATGAGAACAACAGGGATGATACGCGAGACGGCGACCATTCTGGTAGAGAGGACGCGTTAGAAAGACACACAAGCGTAGCACCGAGGGCCGGGGACCAAAGACTTACTTGACGAATGATGAATATCAAGATGAAAAAGGATGAAAGTAGGTATGCTGATGATGAAACAACAAGTTATTCTTGATGAAAACCTGATGAAACTGCAATGCAGAGAATTTTAATCCAGGGTTATTTGAAGAAGAAAAAAGATTTAAAAAGGAGAAGAGCTAGAAAGAAGCCTTCCCCTTTATAGATTTTGTGAGGGCCGTGGGTGATTGTGTCCAAGATCCCCCAAGGTCCGCGAGGTCCGCGATTTACGGAGGTGGCCTCCGCGTGAGCTCCGGACCGTGTGACCGGTATTTTTATACTGTTTATTTTAGAGCCAATTAAAGTGCAGGATCAACGTGTGATTAAGGTACACGGACACTGTACCTCACTGACCGTGTGAAATTATTATTTTTATTTTTTATTTTTCACAGATTTCTTTTTTAATGGAAGGAGAGAGTGATTGTGATTCTTTGATCTGTGTATCAAACTGAAGCTTAGTTGTCAACAAACTTTTTTCTTCTAACACATTTTATTTTGTTCCTTTTTCTCTCCTTGCATGTCTGGCCAGAGAAGCAAACAGCTAGAGATGAGTCTCTGCTAACTGGAGCCTTACATAGTTTCCTGAGTAGCCCTTTGTATGACATCGAAGAGGAGTGTAGACACGAACGAAAAATCTTTGAAATGGAACTTGATCTATTTGAGCCAGAAACGCCTCTCCCTCAAATCTACCCTCGGGTGAACAACATCCCGCCAAGATGAACTCCCACATCTCCCAAGATAGCCGTCAAGAAAACAAAAGAGAAGCTCAAGACGTATGAAACCGTCTCTGAGCAAGCGACAACCTCGGCACTTACGTCCCATATGTACAATACAAATATATATGCCCTTCTCCAGCCCACTACTTCTCCTTCTTCGCACAGATCGGACACCCCCCACGCAACCTATCCTTCAGCAGCCTCGCATGCGTAACCTTCATCCCCACAAGATACCTCCCCCCACGATCCTCCTCATCAACGCTAAACGGCGCATCCAAAGCGGCCCCGGGCCGTATGATCTCCATTAGGTGCGAAAGATGGAAAACATGCCCGCAGGCGAAGCCCACGAGGCTCTCGACCTCGTAGTCCGTGAACGGCCGATGACACTTTGAGCAGTGACCCGGCTTAGCAGGCTCGGCAAAGATGTCGACCTCCTTGACGGTGGCGGAGTCGTCATCGTCGCTTGCTTCCGATTCCGGGACGACGTCAGAGCTCGGCACCGATTCGAACTTGATACCCCTCTGCTGGCCCTTGCGCAATTCCCTCTGCGCCGCGGCGACTTCGCTTCGAAGGACCCTCGCGACGCCCTCGCTTATCGAGTATTGGATCTCGTGCTCCTTCATGATGTGTCTGATGCCTTCCCGGAGGCCCTCGATCTCTAGTCCCTCGGGAATACGCCGCACCAATGTAATGGGGTTGATGGCTGTCCCCACTTGCTCGAGCAGCCCGCGGATGAAGCTTGGCTTGTCCATGCTGTAAGTGAGTAGGTCTTCCCACAGGTCGGGGTCATCTTGCTCCTTGGCGAAATCGATCGCCTTTTTGACGTTGTGCAGTCGGTCGATGATGAGGAAGAGGGCGCGCCTCATCTGGCCTGTCTTTGAGTAGAGATAGACGAGTTCGTCGTCATAATTGTACTGTTCACACTCTTGGACGGCCTAGTGAACGTTAGTGGTGAGCTAAGACATGGACTGTTCCCGACCAGGTTGGGGAGAAACAAAACGAACCTTTTCAAAGGCATAGGATTCCGACGTCCGAAGGAACTCCATCAAAAGAGTGCGATCATATATGGCGAACAACCGCACAGCAAGGTCTCCAAAGTCATCAACCAACGATTTCGTCTCCACCAAAAGCCTATCGCGGCTCTCGATACCATGCTCCTGGCATCCCTCTCCTCTCCACAGTCCACGCAGGTAGAAGAACAGGTACAGATTCAAATTCTGCTTCTCCAGCTGCGAAACCACATCCCTCGGCTTTACCAAACCGTGCTGAGCCTCGCCCACTAGCAACGAGATAGCTTCGGACGTCGCGGCTTCGAAATCGCCCGCGCCCATATCATCCATCTTATCCGCCGGTACGCGCAGCCCGATGAATTTGGGAATGTCATCGGCCACCGCATCCGCCAGGTGGAAGTCTCTTATCAACCTAAATGCGGAATCCGCGTCTTGGAGCCGGATGTAGCACTTGAGAGCTTCTCGGTATCGCCCGCTCGCCTCATGAAGCTTTGCCAGGCTTTCTATGACGATGCGCCAGTCGCGTCCTTTTTCTCCGCCTTCGACGCTGTCTTCCCTCACATCTCGGTAGGTGAGCTGGTTCTCCAGCGTCGTCGTAATGGCATTGACGTCGAAGAGTTCCGTCGGCCATCTTTCGAGAAGATCCCGGAATCGGAGCTTATCCGTCTGAATGTAGTGACCGAGGACGACTTCGTAGATGGTCTTGGGCGTAGGTGGTGTCATAGGTGCGGTTGGGATATAGTTGACAATCTCGTCAAACTTCTTCGCGCCGGCAAAAGTCCAAACCCATTTCTCCCATCTGTCGGGCGTGTTGAGGACCTTGCCGCAAACCTGTCCTGCTGTTGCCCACTCACCGGCCTCGACAAGCTCTTGGATCCAGAGCTCTCCAATTCTCCTCTTCTCCTTCGCTGCTGATGAAAACAGGGCGTGTCCCGGCAGTTCCGTGATGGAAGAGCGGTCGTCATAGAGCTCCTCAGGTTCGGCCCTGTTAGGTGTCGATGGCACTGCTTCAGGTGCCCTCTCGGTTGGTCCTGTAAGGATTTCTGGGTGTTCATCGAGAAGCTCCCATCCTTGCTTGTACTGCTTGTGCTCAACGAGCCAATTGAGGTGATCGCCTAGATCTCGCTTTGTTGCCAAAATGCAATCGTAAGGACTGTGGATAAAGATCTTGGCGCCTGGCTTGACGAGATTAGGATGAACCGTAGCTGGTGATAGCCCGGTCACTCCCAAGCCGCCGCTGCTCCTAAGACTAGACGCTGTATCTTCAGCACTACCCCTACTCATGATGCTTGCCCCGGAGCTAAATAGTGACCTGGGATTGATGGCAGCGTTCCACATATCCGTGCCTATTCCTGCAATGGCGCCGAGAGCACCCCGCTGAGAAACCACGGCCGACGCGGCATTACGCGCTGGAAGAATGCCCAGATGATAATCGGCGGATGACAACCGCTCGTAGCGGCTGACGCTGAGGCCGTCTTTGTCTACCTCGGCTTGGGAGGTGAGGTCAATCAACCGTAGTTCGGGTGGAAGGTTGTTCTGTCGGCGGCGGATACCGCCCCGAGGCTCACTACTGACGGTAGACGTAGAGGATTGTGGTCGATGACCTTTCCGAGACTTTTGAGGCGATGACCCGTCATTACTCTCCTCCTCTTCGTCTTCGTCATCGGGCTGGCAGTAAGCCAGTACGAGCAAGAGGTTTTCGGTATACAAAGAGATGCCGGAGATGATGCAATCCATGCGGAGTCTTCGGAAGAGCAGAAGCTAGTCAGAATCTTTAAGGTCACAACAATCAGCAGAAGGAGAGGGGGTAAGTACTAACACTTTCGCAATCTCGGCCCTCCCAACACTTCTCTCCCCGACATCTGTTCCAACCCCGACCTCGCCTGGGTGGACATGGATAATCCAGATCGTACCGCCCCAGCCGACCAGTAGCCGTTCGATAGACCGCGTGCTCGCCCTTGCCTGGCGACGAAGTAGGTCGGCTGCAGGGGATGCGGCGACATCGTCCGGGCGCGTTTGCGACTCGTCAGATTCCAGGGCCTGCTCGTCAATCCACTCTGCGCGGCCTTTCCATACGCTGGCCATCGCTTCCCACTCATCAGTCTGAGGTCGGTCGATATGGCCAATGCGCTTCCACGCATCATCTTGGTCGCTGCTCTCGAGCTTGAGCTTGGTACGCATAATCTTGATGCCATGCTCGTTGAGCCACACGACGTATTTCCCAGATAATGACCATTTGATGGTGCTAATCGTGCCTTCGCCAGAGTGAAGAATAGTATCCTTGCCTGTGTTGGTACCAATACCCATACTTCCCAGCCACCCAGACGCTGTTGCAGCGGCGGTTCCTATCGTCGTTGAGACACTCCTACCGGGTTGACCGCCAACAGTGAGGATAAGGTTGCTAGCAAGACCACCTGACAGATACGTCCTGTCACTTTTGTACTCGGGGGAGAGGGCCACCGCTTGGACAGGGCGAGCAAAGCTCCTAAGCTGAACATCCTTCATATCGATGAGAGATTGGATACAGACATTGCCATCTGTCGAAGACGTCGCGATATATATATTGTTTGACGGAGTATTTGGCACAGCCGGTGCCTCGCGAGGTCGCCTCGATGAGCCAACACCGACCGTCGCCTCCGTTGACCGAGACTCGGGCCTTGCGAGGGTGTGGCTTCTTAACAAAGAGGGGGCTTCTGGGGTCGCGGAAGGAAGTGGGGGCGGGTACGGAGAGATGGATATGCTTGTAACGGAAGCCGAGTGGGCGTGGTAGATTCGAAGAGACTGAAAGAGAGGTAATTGTATGACATTCTGCCCGCAGTGGTTGGTTAGCGGATTGGTCTGACAACTATCCGAACAGGGACAAAATGACAAAAAAAACTTACAATATTTCCATTGTGTGTTCCGACAATCTAGATAAATTCTATTAGCGACAAATTAAAGGGCATGGCATCTGAAGCTCGTGTAGCATACCATCTTGTCGCCAGCGACTAAGAATGAGCTAGTAGCATCGCCATTACGGTAGACTTGGCGAAGGTGCTGTGTTAATCGAGCGTATTTGAGTGTAGGTTCATCATCCTCCTCGTCTTCGTCGTCTTCGTCCTCGTCCTCGTCTTCATCCTCCTCATCCTCTTCTTCATCCTCTTCCGTCTCGGCCAAGTCATTGCGTTCACCGCGTTCGTTCGCTTCGATCGGAGGCTGTTCTCCGCTCGGCTTGCTCTCGGCCTCTTCACTCGTATTCTCGCTTGCGCCCTCGTTCTTCGAATCTGTATTCTCTCCCTCTCCCTCATCTTCAGTGGGAGGAGCCCTATCTTCGCGATCCGAAGCTCCGGAGCTCTCGCCGGCGGTCGGATTGGGCTCGGGCTCGGGTTGGGGATCTAGCCGCGTGAGGGAGCTCTCGCTCCGGTCGGCCGAATCGCCCGTCATCGTGGCAGAAGTGCAGCTCCGAATGGCATTCTCCAAGGAAGAGATGTCGAGTTTCCTCGTTGAAGGCGTCGACGCAAGCTTAGTTCGATGGTGGGGAGCTGGGGAAGTTCAACAAAACAACTGCCTGATGTGACGGGTAGCTCAGGTTGGTCGTCTTGAAGAGCTGCAGGTACATGGTACATGTACATGTACATGTGACCTGTCCCATCTTGGCTTGGTTCCTGGCATTGGGTCCCAACGATTTCGGTGGACGGCCAATTGCAGGTCAACGAGAGAGACTCGGTGAGTCGTGATCGATCACACATTCGGTATTTGATCCGACAGAACGCTCACTATCAAAGAGTAGAATGATTTACTGCTGTAGCTAAGATAGTCCTTTTCTAAGTAAGCCGTCCATTATAAGGCGCTGCGAGTCATCGCTCGTGATTCCCCCTTATCTTCAGGTGCAAGTGAGCAATTCGCTGTGGTCCGATTCCAGTTCCCCTTGAGAAAGCAACTCGAGCCAAACCGGTGGCGCCAAGCTGTAGACCTAGCTCCTCCGGAGAAAAGCTCCTTCGGGAAATAAGCTTGAGGTTTGGTGAGATGATTAAAGTGCAGAACCTGGAGGTACACCAGACTTGTCCAGAATCGATCCTCAACGTTGACTAAGCAAATCGGACCGTGCATCTTTCCAATTGTCATTGACTAGAGTTGACCTCACTGATTGACCCCACTAAAACGTCAGCCAAATCAGCCCTACCCTCCACTAAAGTCCCTGTGTAAGACCAGCTAAACCTAGGCTGGAGGGGCAGTTCGGTGCTGTTTCTGCCCACAAGCTCGGCGCGTCAACCGTCTTCGAGCGCGTTGATCCCAGTTGACGTTGACGACACTCAACTTTTGCGCCTCGCCGCCACGAACAACGACCTGGCAGAGCAGTCTTCGATCACCCCATAGCACCCGATGCCCGTGATATAATTGAATCCATTCGATCGCCCTACCCGGCTTGCGATGTTCCCTACCCCAGCATGGCATCCGTCAAGTCACTAGGGCTGCATCAGCCCTCCGGGCTACGGCATGCGGTCCAGGAGCAGATCCTCCCTCCTAATCCAAAACCTTCTGATTACCGCTGGGAGATATCCGTTGAGCACAATGGCGACCAGGACATTGAAGACGAGCTCCTTATCACCGACACCTGCGTCATCTGGTCGCGAGGTCAGGTCTTTCGCAAGGCTTTCAGGCTCGACCTCGAGAAAGAGACTATAACGCACGCCCTCCTAACATACTTCCCCACCTCCGAACACGAAAGGCAAAGAGAATCTACGTCTACTTCGAAATCGAGTACCGAGGCAAGGCCGTTAGCGAAGGCCCTGGTCGTCTTCCTCAAGACCCAGGCCCATATATATTTCCTCTCTGGCACGAGCCATGTTGTCCATATGCCCTTTGAAGTCGAGTCGGCCTGCGCCGCGCCTCAAGGCGTCATCATTCAGCGCAAGCAACGATCCGATAGCTTTGCGCCCGTATCCCTTCGATTCCCCCGTGTGCCACCAAACTCCTTCGTCTCGTCACAAACCACAAACTTCTCCGCGAGTCTGCAAAGACCACCATCCTCTTCTTTCTCCGTAGAAGGTCTCGGAAAGCCAAAAGTCCTGCCATTGAGGCTCAGTTCGACCCTAGGTAACATGTGGGAGTCGCCGATGGAACAGCCGGAGTCTCATTGGCCGAGACTGGTGTGCTTGACAGACCCTCTCCTTGAGCTAGGTCTCGTCGTTGGAGCTCCCAAAGTTAACAGCCGCGGGAAGTCGAAGGCAACGGCCGTGTCAACACGGCGACCGCTCTTCTTGGATCCTGCCGAGGAGATACTGCACATCGAGAAAGTCTATGATGCGCGACTAGGCGACGCCCCGGCTAGCACCTTAACGCTGGCCATCACTGTCAACCGCGATGCCAACACATATACCGTCTGGCGTCTGGACTACCTGAAGCAGGAAGATCCTTTTATAACACGGCCAAAGAAGGCAAGATCGAAGAGTATACGGCGTCGGAGCTCTATGCAACCTCCGTTCGCGAGCGGTGCGACCACCCCAACCCAATCCCATTTTAGAGAAAGTTTCGGAGCCCCTCTACCAGGAAAGAGGACCCGGGCCCGGAAGAGCGAGGGCGCAGACAAAACTAAGGATCTTGTCGCATCCTCCCTCGAGCAAGACATAGAGCAGGGTACCAGGCGCCAATCACGCCGGATAAGCTCGATGTTGGCGAGAGCCGACTTGTCTTCGTCCCAATATGCCGAGCAGCCGATGATGACGGGACACAACGCTTCGAAGCGGATTGAATCCTACGGCAGCCAATACGGCCGACACAGCGGAGGTTATGGCTCATTCAACTACAGCCAGACGATACATCCGAGTTTAAACAGTCTTTTAGAAGCGCCCGTCGATAACGTGCTCGATGAACTACGGGCCGGCGGGGATTTTGAAGGGTTCCATAATATGGGCCTGGATGATCACGACTTCGATGGGCTCGCCCAAGAAATATCTTTCACCAAGATCAAGAGCATCTCTATAGACACCTCTAACATCCGATACTCAGTTTCGTCCCAGCCCGCGACGTCGCAATGCCGAGTCTTCATCCTTGCCGCTCCTCCTTCCGCCGTTGACGAGAACCAGCGCACGCAAGTCGTCATTGGCATCCAAGACATTCTTGAAAAGAGGTTACAACTTCTCACTCTCCACTTCCAGGCCGCCGAAAAGCCCGACATATTGTCAAAGGCGAGCAAGAAGCCGACATCCCTGACCGGTGATGCCATTATTCCGCAGTGTGGCGAACTTCGGCGTGCCGAAAGCGTCGTGGATTCATGCAAGATTTCTCACGGCAACTTGGCCATGACCTTCATCTTGTCCGAGAAGCTTGGTGGCGGGCACGAGCTTAGCATCCAAGCGCCCTGGGGCCCCATGACCACAATCGCCCTGCCCTTACTATTTCTCGATAACGTTCGCAGCCTACAGTTTAACGGACGGGAAGTGGACCGCGATCTTCGACAGCAAAAGTCCGAGACAATCAGTTGCGAGAACGGTAGTATCGTGAGACTCGCGCATCCCAAGGGTAGAGGCGTGGTTGATCTGGTAGATACGGAGGGCCGCCTGCATCAAGTACGCATTCAACTTCAGCCATCCTCTCTGTTGGTTCGACGGGTCCTCGACGTTTGTAGCAACGTCCTTCCGTTCCCTCACGGAGGGAAGTTACTCGGCGGCTGGTGGCATGTCATGCAATGGTGCAAGCAGGAGAATATCGAGGTGGCCGACCTTGAGTGGTCTTGCCTTGTGACCGAGCTACTAGCTTCGTATCTAGCCCTCGACCCGGCCAACCTAAAAGCTCCGGCTTCCCGTGTCGGCAGATCCCGAAAAAACCGGCGTACTGCGTCGACATCCCTTAGCATTGCCCAAGCGACGGAAGACTGGAACACAATGCTATCCTATGAGGCCAAGAATTCCCTTGCCTGTCCGGATTGGATGCTGGGCCCTGGATGGCAGTGGGCCTTTGATGATATCATGAACAAGGATCCCCAACAAGATGACGCTACACTCTTCCAAACCGGTTTCATGGCGACTCATATCCGTTACGCCAAGCAATTTCTGACATCCACCATCGGAGAGCACGCTTTTGGCGCAGCCGGGTTTCTTCCGACAAGTCAGGCCCTTGGCGCCGACTTCCAGAGGCGAGCGGCAAGCGACATCTTCATGGCCTTACACCTTTTGCTCGAGGAGCAGAAGCTTGATATCATGACTCCCGAAACATGTTCTTCTGGGGGCGTGAACTTGAAGGTTGTCCTCTGCCAGATTGCGCGGTGGCTACAGTGGTCCAACTTCTCTACGTTCTATGGCGTTGGTATTCAAGAGGACTTGGACCCCAGTCACGACTCGGGTGCGTCTTATTTACTCCCTAGCGAATCTCCATTTCAAGAGTCTTGAGAAGTACATCTACTGACGTTGAATCCAGAATTGAGTCTCTCCACACCTATCCCCGAGCCCCCGAGTGTGCCCTGTGTCTTTGAATGGGCCGAATCATATCTTACCACCCGCAAGGGCATACCTTTCCTTACCTTGGCTGATATCTACTTCGAAACAATGCGTATTAGCGAAAAGAACCGACGTAACACGGACCGATTTGCCCCTCTTACTCCCAGAACTTTTATGCTGAAGCGGCTCTTCATGCAGTTAAAATCGGGATCTTTCTTTGTGGAGACCGTCGAGGCGATCCACAAAGCTGGCATCACGACAAAGATCATGGAATCATTACCAGAGGCACTTTTGATCCCCATCAGGGATGCCATCTCTCGTTGCCAACCCCACCCTCCTAACAGCTGGTCCAGGGAGCTCTTGGACCTTGTCAATCGTAGTGATATGAACCTTTTTACGGCCGCTACCAAGAGATCTCGACCCTACACCGGTCAATTACTGGTGAGTTTCAAAATTGAGCTTTCCTTTTCATTGAATGCATAATGCTGACTTGTCCCCTCCCTCGATATAGGCCCCTACACATACCGCTTCGTGGGATTTCCAAATGCTTTGCCAGAGTCTGGACGAATACAATAGTGTTGGCTGTGACGACGGCGAGGGCAACGAACTTCAGTCCATCATCCGTGCTTTGTTCAAGGAAGACCGGCGTTTAAGCGAAGCCCAGGATATCCTATCGACCCACAAGGCCCGCGTCGTACGCCTTGACCCGGTTCCCGGGTGGACCGAGAGCGAGTATCTGGAACAGCAAAAGGAACTTGTATCCAGAATCGCGATCGGTACCCTCGCCATTCCCGCCGGTCGTGGTCTTCTCTACTACAGCCTCCGCTTCCCGCTGCTGACGCAAAAATTCCACATTGGCGGGTTCAATCTTAACTGCGTTGTCAAGCCCACGAACGTAACCGTGGGTGTCGACAAGACGCAATTTACTGAGGAGAAGGTCTGCTGGGGATTCTTCCACCAGGGAGTATCTGCCGGCCTGTCCATCTCTCCTCATGCTAAGGGTATTGACACCTCGTGGATTCTTTACAACAAGCCCGGCCAAGACTTGAGCAACAGACATGCCGGGTTCCTCCTAGCACTTGGCTTGAACGGACATTTGAAGGGAGTCGCCAAGTGGGTGGCCTTCAAATACCTGACGCCAAAGCATACCATGACTTCAATAGGTTTACTTCTCGGTCTTGCCGCCTCCTACATGGGAACTATGGATTCTCTCATCACGCGGCTGCTGTCGGTCCATGTTACGAGGATGTTACCGCGCGGCGCCGCGGAGCTGAACCTCTCGCCGCTTACGCAGACGAGCGGCATCATGGGCATAGGGCTTCTGTACTGCAACAGCCAACATCGTCGGATGAGCGAGGTGATGATGTCGGAGATTGAACACATCGACGAGGAAGACGAGGAGGAGCCCCTCCGAAGCGAGGGATACAGGCTAGCTGCGGGTTTTGCCCTAGGTTTCATCAACTTGGGCAAGGGACCCGACCTAAGGGGACTCCACGACATGAGGCTTACGGAGAAGCTAATCGCCCTCGCAACAACGGCTAAGAAGGTCGAGATTACTCATATCCTTGACCGTGCAGCAGCCGGGGCCGTCATGGCCATCGCTTTAATGTATATGAAGTCGGATGATCACATAGTCGCCCGCAAGATCGATGTCCCCAGCTCCATCGTCCAGTTCGATTACATCCGACCGGACATTCTAATGCTTCGCACGCTCGCAAGACACTTAATTCTCTGGAGCAAGATCCAACCATCCCAAGAATGGGTCAAGAACAGTCTGCCGAAAGAATACCAAGCCGGACATCTGCTCACGGGCTATAACCACCTTACGACTAAGAGCCTCCCGTTCTTCAGCATCCTCGGCGGAATCTGCTTCGCACTCGGTCTCCGGTTCGCGGGAAGCGCCAACACCGAAGCCCGCGACCTCCTCATATCCCTTCTCGACCAGCTGATACGCATCGCGCGCCTCGAGCCCACTTCAGAGGACCAGCCCGTCTACGACGAGGAACTCGCCCGCGCCTACGCCCGCACGTGCCAGGACATCGTCGCCATCTCAGCCTCTATCGTCATGGCAGGCACAGGCGACCTCGTCGTCCTCCGTCGCCTCCGCTCCCTGCACGGGCGCGACGACCCCACGACCCCCTACGGCTCTCACCTCGCGGCCCACCTCGCCGTCGGCGCACTCTTCCTCGGGTGCGGCACGGCGACGTTCGCGACCACGGACGTGGCCATCGCGAGCCTCCTCGTGGCTTTTTACCCCGTGTTCCCGACGACGGTCATGGACAACCGGTCGCACCTGCAGGCATTTAGGCACTTTTGGGTGCTCGCGACGGACCAGCGGTGTCTCGTCGCTAAGGATTTCGGCACCGGTCAGCCGGTCAGCGTCCCCGTTAAGATTGAGCTGAAGAAGAACGCTGCTGCTCCGGGGAGGAAAGGAGGCGCCGTGCTGCTTAAGAATACACCGTGTCTTCTCCCGCCTCTTGAGGATATCCGACGCCTGCGGACGGATGCGGGGCCTACGTATTGGAACATCGACCTCGATCTCTCAGCGTATGCGGCCGCCACCAAGCGACCTACAGCCAAGCCCCAGACACTTTCCTCGTCCACTACGGCCCCGGCGACGGCTAAGGATGCAGCCACCAATACCACGAAGGTCATCCACCTCCGCCGCCGCCCACCGAAACCGACGCCCTTCTCAGCCCAACTCTCATCGGTTCACACCGCTACTACTGGCGGCTCCCCGTCGCCATTTACATGGCTCTTCAACCTCCCCGCCCTCGCCGGCCTGTCCCCCTCGGATCGCAACGCAGTCCTGGACGCCGACCCGGACCGTCTCGGTAGCGCCGTGGACGTGCGGCTAGAACTGCAGCAGGCCGTCGAAAAGGGCGAGCGGGATGCGCTTTTGGGACTTAAGCTTGTGTTTGAGTGGATTAGGAGACGGGAGCAGATACAGCAGAAGAAGAGGAGGAGGGGAGGGAGGAGTTGGCAGGAGGAGGAAGGCGAGGAGGA
>SJVG01000518.1:0-27160 GCA_034774675.1 Scedosporium minutisporum
CGCCCGCCCCCTCCTCCTCCCCAGTTCAGTTGATGATTGCAGCCAGTGAAAGTACTGCAATTGAAGTACTGCGAGAGCGCAAGTACTTCGTACTTCGACTTCGAACGGAAGGTCTAGTGAATTATCAATTACCGCTGGTAGCAGAGCTTTGCACAAGGCGAGGCAGGTGACACCCGAGTTCAGCGCCGAACGAACTATTACTTCCTACTTCGTCCACGACCTCGACCCTCAACCACGACTACGCTCTCCTCTCAACTCTTCTCTCAACTCTCCCGCTCCCCCAATCCATCCCCCCTCTACCTCAACGGCCATTGCACGCCGTCCGATCGTTCCTTGGCTTAGCCAATATTCATCCCAAGTTCCTTGCTGGGTTCCCTCCCATATTCAGCTGGCCTTACTGCTTGCCGTTGTGCTCTGTCTTGTCCTATCCTGCCTTGCTTATTACCGTGTGTGTAAAAGACACCGTCCCTCCCCCGCCTACCGGTCTTCTTTCGGACGTACTCCGACGATCCATCGGTTCCACCTTGTCTCTGTGGCTGGCCTTCAGCGATTCGAAAAAGTTACTAGATTACGAGGGAGAAGTGAGCCGGAAAAAACATATCCTCATACATTTTTACTATCCGGTTCTTCTCGTCACCATTGTGTTTGCTTGCATCATTTCCCTGTTTCTCCCCTGGACGTTGTTGGTTTATGCCATTGATCTAATGAGGCGTTCTGGTCGTAATTTGAACATCCCTTCCTACCACTGAAAACCCAACTTCAAAGGGTCAATCCAGGCAATCCCCGCCGAAGCCTCGCAAGCGAATTGCGCATCTATTTTTCTTTCTTTTCCTTTCTTATCGCCTCTCGTCATTATCTATCTGGAGCCTCGACTTGATTTCTCGTCTCTGGTTGTACTGTTTATAGAGTTCGCGAAAATATCCAGTTTTCAGCTAGTCCGAGGACGAGAAAACCTCAGTGGTCCACAATCTTTCCCGATTCCTGCGGTCAACGCCCTATAATTCGAGACGAAGCTCCACCGCATCCGCCGCGTATTCCTACCTATCCTTCCTCGCTTCGATTAGCAGGCTACGAATCTGCACTTTCGCTCCCTCCCTTCAGTCCTGTGACGGCCGGTCGGCGCGCCGCCGATATGTCGGGATTCTCGGGCTACGGTGGGCCCTACGGTCCGCCGCAACCTCCCCCAGGCGGTTACTACCCGTAGGTCTATTCATTTGGCAGACAACCGCCGGCTCAAGTCTATAGCCTTCTGATGCTCTGGATGTGCCGGGTGACGAGGCTGCCTGGATGTGGAGAGCATGGTTCTAACTTCGTGCGTCTATAGCCCGCATACGCAAGCTCTTCCTCACCCTCAGCATCCTCCCTATTCCCTCTATCCGCAGCAGATGCCGCCGCAGTTTGCCCCTCAGGTGCCTTTCGGCTACCCTCAGCAACAACCACCGCCTTACGCATACGCTCCCCCGGTACGTATTCTCGCCGTGGTGCGGAACGAATGGTCTCGGTGACGATCATTAGAAAGCTTAGACTAACAATACTCACCGGTAGACCACTCTTCCGCAACAACCCTACCCCCCATTTTCTAATCCCTCACCGCATCCGGGCCAAATCAGTCCAACGAGTGAGTATCCATTCTTTGCCGCGCTCGGTGGACAAAGAGAGGCTGAACCAAGCTCTACCATCCATCTAGCGGGTTCCCTTCCACCACAACAGCAGCAGCCGCCTCGAGGTCAACCGCAACAGCAGTCTCCAGGATCTCAGGCCGGTAGCCATAACGGCGCGCCCCTCCCTCTCCCCCCGACTGGCGCGCAACAATTCGGCCACGGCGCACCTCCCTCCTACGCCTATCAATACTCGAGATGTACGGGCATCCGAAAGGCCCTTCTTATCGGTATCAACTACTTTGGCCAGCGTGGTCAACTCCGGGGATGTATTAACGATGTGCGCAACATGTCGGCCTACCTAGTGACGCACTTCGGCTACAAGAGGGAGGACATGGTTATTCTCACAGACGATCAACAGAATCCCATGAGCCAGCCGACGAAGCAGAATATTCTTAGGGCGATGCATTGGCTGGTGAAAGACGCGAGGCCAAATGATGCGCTGTTTTTCCATTACTCGGGTACGTGCCTATCTGGAGACAAGAGACGGAGACATCCCGCGCCCTTCCGCTTCCAACAAAACCTACATACCCAGATTATGGTGTGGGTGAGACGCGGTGTTAGTTCTAAAAAAAAGTACTAACAATTATCTAGGGCACGGGGGACAGACGAAAGATCTAGACGGAGACGAAGTAGATGGATATGATGAAGTCATTTATCCCGTTGATTTCCGCCAAACCGGACATATTACCGACGATGAGATGCACCGGATTATGGTCCAACCTCTTCAAGCCGGCGTGAGGCTCACAGCCATCTTCGACTCGTGCCATTCGGGTACCGCCCTCGATCTTCCCTACATTTACTCGACGCAGGGAATCATGAAGGCACCCGACCTCGCAAGAGAAGCTGGTGAGGGCCTCCTCCAAGTTGTATCGTCTGGTAGCATTAGCGAGGCGGCCAACGGTTTTACCTCTCTGTTGAAGAGGGCAGCGACGGGCCAGGAGGCTCACGAGAGGACGTTGATGACAAAGACGTCGCCTGCCGATGTCGTGATGTTTTCGGGCAGCAAGGATAACCAGACCTCGTTCGTCGACTCCGACTTCTTGCTCCTCCTCACCTACATAAGAGTCGTTTTTGCTAATGTCGCCCGTTTAGTGCTGACGAAAATACCGGTGCCATGTCCTGGGCCTTCATGTCGGCCCTCAAGAAGAACCCCCAACAGAGCTACGTCCAACTGCTCAACAGCATCCGCGACGAGCTCTCTACGCGTTATACGCAGCGTCCCCAGCTCTCGTGCAGCCATCCTCTCGGTGCGTCGTCCTCATCCTTACGCTTGTTTTAGTCCGCGTCCTCTCCCCTTGCCATCGCCCCAGCACATGACGCCCAGCTCCGCGGTCGCCATGCTTTCCTGATTGTACTTTCCTACCATGTTGAATTAAAAGGTTATTGTGTACAACGAACATTATTTCTGACATTTTTGCCCTTTTCTTCTTATTTCGTAACAGATACCGACTTAATGTTTGTTATGTAACTCTTCCCCCACGAGAGATTATAAGCCCGAGTGAGATGGAATGAAACTTCAAGGCAGAGTGATGAAACATTTTCGTTGTTTTTGGAGGCCTATTGACCATCTATCTATCGTTATATAGACTCCTTTTGTGTTAGAGGTGTTTTGTTTTGGATCTCCGAGAGATGGAGGAATTCATGGGGGCATGGGAAGGTTGTATTGAGTGACTACCCCCAATGATATGGCTGGATGAGGACACTCTGATCTGTGCTCCTTTGGTTCCATGTGCTGTTGAACCAAGTTATATAGATGAGTATAGATGCTCTAAGTATCTAGCCTACCGCTTGTGAGAGAGTTACAGATAGGAAAAGAGGAGAAAAAAGGTCAGAGGAGCTAGTTGTTAGTGCTTACAAGAGACAAGAGAGAAAAGAGAGCCTCCTCACATTCATCACCGAGATGGAAAGGGCGAGGTAGGGTGAATTATAACAATCATAGACTCTTTCATAAGAAAAACTCCAACTAATAGCCACTTCTGTATCCTAACCTAACCCAATACTCTAGACAGACTAAGAAAAGAAAAGGAAAAACTCCAGTCTGTGCAAGGTAAAAAAAAAAATAAAAAAAAAAGAAGAAAACAACTCATGGATGCTGTAGCTCATGTCCAATGCCATTATCACACAAGGCCTCGTCGCAAATGCATGGAAAAACAATAAAACTACGTTTCCCAGTCAAACAACCCAACCCCCGGAACCCCGACGGCAAGACTCAAAAAAAAGGGAAAGGCAGGACTCAAGCAACAACACCCCTACCACCCACTCCCACCAGCCTCCCGGACCTCCTCCTCCTCTTCATATCATCGACACAAGCCACTAACCTCCGCCTCTTCTCCTCCTGCTCCGCCCAAGCGCGAGCGGCGATGCGCGCGCGAGCGATGAACCGGGCCGCGAGGGCGACGGTGCGGAGCGTCGGTCTAGGGGCGGCGGTGGTGGCGGTGGCTCCTTCTGATCCGTCCTTTGCGAGGAGGCGCTGGCGGCGCGTTGGGGGAGGGGATTTGCGGGAGCCGAGGAGTTCGGTGCGGATGCTTTCCAGTTCGCGGAGTTGTGCTTTGTTGCTGTCGGAGGGAAAATAAGTTAGTACTGTTTCGGGGAAAAGGGAAGACTTAAGGGGGGAAAGAAACACACCATGCATTGGCGACGTCAAGCTGGAGCTGGAGGAACTTCTTCGCATACCCAGCATCAGCGCGCAAACCAGCCTCACGCTCCCACCTCTTCTGCATCCACTCCATCTGCATAACAAGCCCCCAAATCTCCTTCTCATGCCTATGGTCTTTATCCGTATCCTTCTCTTGGTCCGCCGCCGCCGCGGACGACCTGACACTGTCCACGGCCGTCCTCTCGCTGGAAGCCGAAAGCCGAAGCGCCGCGCCGCCGAGGTCTCCCACTGCCTGCGCCGCCTTGAGCGCCTTTACGTCCCGCTGGAGCTTCTCGGCACTGACGCGATACGCCGCCCTCTCGCTGCGCGCGCGCTCAAGCTTCTTCCTCAGAGAGGCCTCGGCCGCCAGGAGCGACTCGATCATCTCCTGCTGCTGGCGGACGTCGTGCTCGAGCGCTTCGGTCTCGGCCTGCTCCTTGCGGAGGAGGCTCTGTAGGTCTCGCCGTTCGGCGGCGTTCGAAGTTTCGTCGCTGGTCTTCTTCCTCGTTGCGGCGGCGGCGGCCGCAGCAGCAGCATCGCGCTCAGCCTTTTCGAGCTTCTGCTTTAGTTTCCGGACGAGACGCTCGTGCTGCGCGGTAGCCTCCTCGGATTCGTTCTTGGTATCTTCAAGGGCTTGTTCGAGAGCGAGCCGCTCGTCCTCAAGCTCTTCGAGACGCATCTGCACTTCCTTCGATGACTGCGAAGCTTTCCTTTCAGCATCACGGAGCTTAATCTTCAAATCATTCATCGTCTGATGCGCGACGGTAAGCTGATGTCGTAGCTCAGCAATCTCGCTCTTCCGAATCGACCCGTTAGAAATCGACCCCGGCGACGCAATCAGCCTCGACATCTCAGCCTCGTGGACCTGGCGCTCGAGCTCCGTAATCTGGCGCTTGAGCCCCCGGACGACGTCCTTGTGCGCCGTCTCCTTTTGTAGGTAATCGAGCTCCTTGGCCCGAGCTTCGGTGAGGTCCCTCCGGATCATCGACAGCTCGCTGTTTCCCTCGCCGGCAAAGGCGGGATTGTTGTTGCTGGCGGTGGTGGCGAGCTGCAGCTCGTAGTCGTCGACGCGGCGCTGGAGCTCCCTGATGGTGCGGCGCGCGGCGGCGAGGTCCTGGTTGTCGGAAGACGACGACTGCCGCAGTTTGGTCTGGAGCTGCAGGATCTCCTCGTTGAGCCGCTCTTCTTCGCGGGCGGCGCGGTCGATCTCCGCATCGAGGGATTCCTCGACCGCGCGGCGTTCCTCGGATACCAGCCTGTTCTCCTCTTTCAGCCGGCGCACTTCGTTGTCGAGCTTGATCTTGGCGGTTCGGAGCTCGACCCGCTCCTGATCGAAGCGGTACGTCTCTTCGCCGTGCTTCTGCGACCGGTGCAGCTCGCTCTGGAGCTCATCCCTCTCGGCCTTGACCTCCGCGAGGGTCGAGCGCAGGGAATGAAGGTCGATGTTGGCCGTGGCGAGCTGATCTTGAAGGGTCTGCTTCTCCTTGGTGAGCTGGGACAGCTGGGTGGACGTCGAACTGAGCTGATCGCGAAGCCTGTCCAGGGAGCCCGATGTTGCCTGGGCCGTCTCGTGTGAGGCGTTCGTAGCGCTCTTGGCAAGGTCAGCGGCGTGACGCAGAGCCTCCACCTCCCGTCTGAGGCTCTCACACTCCTTCCTGGCCTTGTCCAAGTCCTTGTGCGACTTGTCGGAGTTGTCATCGAGAGCGGCTTGGAGCACGTCTACCTCGTCCTCCAGGGAGTTGACCCGCTCGGTCTGAGCCTGGAAATCGAGGTGCGACTGGCGAAGTTCGTCTCGTACGCCTGAAATTTCAGTCCGTAAATCGGTCAGCATGGCCTGGCGACTATCGAGAGTCTGCTGCAACTCCTGGATCTGCCGGGTAAGGATGGCCTCCTCGTTCTTATGGCGTTCCGTCTCGCTCTGGATAGCCTCTTGAAGCTTCGTCTCCTTGTTGGATAGGGTTCCTTCGGCCTCGCGGAGCTTGTCAATCGTCTTCTGCAATCCGGCTGCCTTCTCCTCGGCGCGATCGCGCTCGGATTCAAGAGTGCGCTTTTCCGAGTCCCACTTGTCGCTGTCATTGTCGTACAAGTTATCCCTCTCCCTAATCTCGGCCTGGAGGTCGGAAATCTCGTCGTTGAGTCTTTCGATTTCTTGGCGGTACTGGCTCCTGAGATCCCGTTCGATATCAAGTGCGTGTTGACGCTCCTTGCTAAGGCTGGCCTCGAGTTCACTGATGGCGTGCTTGAACTGGGTGATTTCACGTTGTAAGGTAGTAGCCTCGGATCGGAGAGAGTCGTTTCGGGTCTCCAACATGCTAATCTGGTCCTTTTGTGCGTCGAAATCAGCCTTGAGGTCGCCATACTCGGATTTGAGCGTCTGCAGTTCGCGGTCAGAGGAATCTCGCTCCCTCTTACCCTCCCTGAATTTGGTCCTCAAATCCTCGTTTTCCTTATGACACTCCGAGAACTGCCTCTCCAGATCGGCGTAGTCGTGTCCGGCCTGGTCTAGTTCGTTCTGTAGCCGGGTAACCTTTTCTTCGATTTGGCGAGACAGACCCTTTGTTACGACAGACTTGTTTGCCATCTCTTCCTGCAACTCTTCAAGATCGTTCTTGGCCCGTTCCTTTTCGGAGATGGCGTCGGCGAGCTTGTCCTTCATCTCATCAACCTGGGCCTCGAGGACGCGAACATTCCGCTCTAGGTCATCAATCGCTTCGTGCGCGTCGTCGAGTTCATGGTTGTTTTGAGCCTTTTCCTCCAGTCCAACAACACGACGCTGAGCCGCTTTCTTGTCGGCCTCGGACTCGGCTAGGCTCTTTTTTAACCGCTGAATCTCTTCCTGCTGCTGTTCTATTAAGTCGTCCTTTGCTTGGGCGTCACCGTTAAGCTTGTCTTTGAGATCATCAATGTTGTCCTCGTGCTCGCTGATGATTCGGTCTTTTTCTCGGATATCCGCCTCGAGGTCAACAATCTCATCGCGGAGCTTGTCGACACGGGCCTGATCCTTTTGGCCGTTGTCTAATTCGTGTTTCAAGTCCTCTATTTCGGCTTCCTTGTCATCGAGAATGCGTCGCAGTTGTTCTAACTCGGCCCGTTGGCTCTCGTCGGCATGCTTTTTCTTGGTGCGCTCTTGAAGCTCCAACATTTGTTGCCTAAAGGTCTCCAGGTCGCGTTCGGCCGTAGTAAGATGCTTCTTGTATCGATGTAGCTCCCTCTGCATTGTGACTTTGTCGACCTTCAGCTCGGTGTTCTCCTTGAGAGCTGCCTCGCTGAAGCCGGGGCCAGCCTTCCGCAAGGCCTCTTCGAGGAAGTGAATCTTGAGTTTTAGTCCGAAATTCTCCTTCTCGATCTTATCGATTACATTCTCCTGTTCCCTCAATGATAGCTGGTTGCCGTCTTGTAGGGGTCCTTTCCCATTCCCGCGTCGCGTTGGGAGTGCCATGGGTGTCGAAGCGGTACTACTGCTGTCTACCACAGGCAACGTCGCGTCGGCGTACGATTTCGAAAACATAGATCCCTCTCCGGCGGGGACCGGTGTCAGGTCGCTGTCGAGTGTGTCGAAGGCGGGCGTGGCAGGCACTCCATTCTCTTTGCCAGCGCGACGAACACTTCTCGTTGCTGACTTGAGCATTGGGGTGAACTCGGCGCCGCCTAGATTCGCCGGGAGGTTCCGCCGGTCGTGGAAGGGAGCTCGACTGCGCGGCGTGCGTAGATTTAGGCCGCCTGAGCGGCCGTTTCGAAGCTGGTTGAGGAGGTTGTTGCCATCTTTGGGAGGGGAGACGAAGGAGGGTTCTTGGGTGATGTCGAAGTCGGGGCGGCGGCTGAGGTATGTCGCGTCTCCTATGTTGGTCCGAGGAGTGTCGAGACTGTCAAAGCCCGGCTGGACCATTGTGCCGGTGTTGACAGCAAGTGTGTCGTAGATGCGGTGTGTTTTCGAGGCGCGTGGTGAAGGTGGTTATCTCATTGACACGTCAAATTTGGTAGAAATATGTAAAGAATAGAATGACAACAGTGGTTACAAGATATATCACTCCACTATCAACAATAGCCCTCCAATATTTTTGACAAGAGAAAAAAGAAAGGTTGCTGCTGTCTTGGTTGTGACGTGGAGTTGGGAGCTCTGATAGTATGCTGGTGGATAATACTTTGTATGGTGGGAGAGAGGAATTGGACCGCGTCTTGTTTACTTCAATCCAGATCTGGACTAGCGCGAGAATTGAGTGGGGAGACAGTTGGGGTTGGTCAAGGTCTTCAAACCACTTGACCTTCGACAAACAGGGGCTGGGTTGGTTCACACGAGGATTTACCGAAAATGATGTGTCAGCGAACTAAAGATTTGAAGACACTGGTTGCTGAACTGTACAACATCAAATGATACAGAGGCAGATCTCACCAACAGCGATCATAATCAGCGTCGCTCACTGTTCCCTCTTCATCATCAATGTAAAGAACAAGTCCTGTATGTTGGATACTGACAACTGACCTTTATTTTTGATTCTGTTCTCGGCAGTAGATTTTTTTTTCGCCTTCTTGTCGGAGAGAGCCACCGATGGAAGCTTGAAGCAGCTTGAGCGGTTACCACATCATCTACACCGCTGTCTTGCTATCATCGTTGGTGATCCTATCGCGAGCGCCAGATCAGTAGAGAATCGACCGAAGTGGTATTGGACCCAATCGCATCCGACTCAACAAGGAGCTACAAGAATTTACCTACTCTTGTTGGTTCCAGCTCACATATCTGCAGCGCAGCAAGATCTCCCAAAATTCCTGCCTGATATTTCAAGTTCCACTGGAGATATCAATCGATGGTTCAACATTAGTTTTAAGAGCACCCCCACCCGATCCATATCTGCAAGACGACGGTGCCACGACATGATACAAGACGTTAAAGTCTAGAGGGAGACTTATTCGCAGGTAACCCTGGTAACATGTGATCATGGAAGGCGTCAAGACGTATGTAGACGTGGTCTTGCATTGATCCAAGTCGACATCTCCTTGACACTTGGCTCCTGGCGAACAAGACGAAAAGGCGTAGCAACGGGTAGGATCTGAAATGCATTGTTGTTTTAAGTAAAGCGTAATACTTGTTGGTTGCGGGATAGACCTACCTGGCAACAATCGGTGAGTGCACCAGTGGCGGTCTACAAGTAATACTCGGCAAACGGTTGGAGCACACCCGTTCCAACCTTGCGCCTGGAAAGAAAGAGTAAGTGTAAGCGACCTCCTGGCTCAGAATCGGGGTCTTAAGTCGGAGGCAAACGGTGGTAACGGGTGGTGGGGTCGCTGCGTGGAATCAAGAACGAGAACCTAGTAGAATTCATCAATCAATTGATATGTGAACGCAGCAATTAAACTACTCAAGACTCTATGAGCAAGGACAGACTGAGGGAAGCCGTGTCATAGTTTAGCTCCATTTCTTGGAAATTCGGCTCGGCGAGATTACGGATTCGCCACTTGTGGACCTATTGATTCATATAGTTTAGAACGAACTGCAACCAAGGAATGAAGAGCAAAGCCCGCAATACATAGACCCCGTAAAATCCATGTCGAGCTCGTCCTTTCCCTTTAGCTCTACTGTACGAACTAGAAGTGGTACCTTGACGGAGCCCAAAAGTTCCAAGGGTTGTGTATATGGAATTGAGTTTAATCGTACCTAGCATAATCCAATGAGGAGGAGATCCGCCAATCGATAAGGGCTTGTTGATGTTGATCGCATTGGAGCTTGGCGGGGTAACGCCCTCCTCCCCTCCTCTAGGCGAAGTTCTGATCAATGTCGTTCTTACGAGGGTCGTGGACTGGCCGTGGGAATTGTCAGGACCAATCGCTCGGCATCATACGGCAGGACACGGCATGATGCCAGATGACCTTAAAATCAACCCTTGATCAGTAGCGGTACCGTACTTCGTGCTTCGAAGGGGGTTGCATTCAGCGTCCCCAAAGTCATACATCACATCGGGGGATACTTTCAGCGAGTTGTTCGGAGTTCGGATGCAACCCTAGCGACACTCGGGGTGGCTGCATTGCAGGGTCCTCCGAGGAGCTTTGTTAACTTTCATCCACGGTTGTGTCTGGCAAGCTCTCCACTGATGAGCCCCTTCGCCTGAGTATTTTTGGTCGCGAGACGTCACATGTGCAACAAAGGTTTGCTTCGTATAGAGACCTCTCTTCCACAGTTTCGAGCCCGTGGAGGTTCTCGAGTGCCGAGGTAGGTTTACGCTGCCCGATACGATTTGCATTTTTACACCTACCTATATCGTAGACGTCTTATTTTCAAGATGCATAATCGACCTCCCTAGCTAGTCTCGCCCTATCGGGCAGGGTCATCATGGGACTGATGGAACTGTCTGTGCAAAAATATATCTTGCGACGAAAGCACATCGGCTTTGTATTACCGACTTGACCAGTTTCCGAGCTCTGAAGCGCCGCGCCCGAAGGGGTCTAAGGGGTTGCATTAGCCTCGCAGCCATTCCACGAAGCTCCCCTCGAAGGGCCTGAGCTTGCACTGGTGGTGAACGAACTTGTAAACTACACAGGACGAAGTAGTAACAGTGGATAAAGATGACCATGCAGCTTGCTCCCCGCTCCCCGCTCTTTCTCTCTTTCGAAGCTACACGCATCGTCTCTATCAGTCAATGTTGTGTGTTATTGTCATTTTCCTGTTGGCACAACCTGGTGTTTTTGGGATGAGCATTCCTGCCCATTCTCTAGCGCCGATCACCCCAATACTGTCTTATAGCCCCCACCCCTCCTCCTCCCCTCTTATCCCCAATCTTCATTTAGCATGGAGCCTCGGCGTATTATCCCGCGCCCCGATCTTGACTCGTCTTCTTCCCATCCCATACCGAGTACACCTTCAATAATCCTTGTTTCTCATCAGCATAAGCGACCCTACGCTAAGTTGACCCTTTCTCCATGCGTGCAGACCAGTAGTGCCGACTAGTGATATGTACATAGTCTAGTGGGCAGGACGGGAGAGAAAAGACCTACAGGAGCTGAGCTAAGAGAGGTGTTCTGCTGTGGGTCGGTGATGGCATCTGATTGATGAGAGTAGGGGCAATACTTGTAGAGTCAGGTGTCGAAGCGCGGGTCGAGAATACTTCGTAAAATAGATATTAGATTCCTGTGCCACGCCGCTCTCTTCTCCATCCATCTCCTTGGTTTCTAATGTTTGAAGGGGAATTGCACTCGAGCTGTCAAGGCAATTACCAATTCTCCTGCAATCTCCTTGCGCCAAGTCTTGCCTTTGGCTGGAGTGTTGTCCAGTGACCACCAAGGCTGTGAGTGGACCACTGGAAGACGAGCAGTGGCACTCCCATTTCCAAGTTAATCCAAGCTTGATGGAATACGAGGAAGATATTCTTACAGTTCTTGTTCTTCGACGCTTGCCACAACTCGATATTTAATCATTGCGATATCCCCTCGGCCTTTACCTCGCTAAACGTTGAAAATCGAAACCTTGTTGATACTGAGCATCCCACACCCCTTTTTCGTCTCTCCTTCGCATCGCAGTATCTCGTGTCATCAGGTAATTGATTACCGACTATCTCTCCATTCCAAACACAGCAATCTGTCCCTCATATACGAAGTATAATCTCGGTAACCACAATCAGTTTCCCGTTCCCAGAGTATCTTTCGATTGTGCCGAGGCCTTGCCTTGCCAGCTCCATCCAAGAAAAAGTCGAAAACAGCCGTCCCGCCCGAGAATTACCAGTCCGACGCGGGTTGCGAGCAAGGCGGTTCCAAATATCCGGGTCCTTCTAGTCCCATGTTGTGTCTTTCACTAGGGTGAACAGCGTTCCAGTTCATTTAGCGGCGGGCACCACCGACACCGGCGAACACCTGAAAGTCCGCGCCATCAGCGCCTTCCTTCGCCCACTTTACCCCAGGTCAGCGCACCTGCCCAATTTCCCAGGTCGAGCTCTGCTGACCTCATCGTTACGATTACCCCTCCGTCGCAACTCGCCCAGCTGCACCTCCCTGTGGCTTTTGCTCACTCGACCACCGCCTCGCATTGAATTTATTACTCGATCTCTCCTCCTTAATTTCCTTTTCTTTGCTTTCCCCCCTTCTTCGACAACAACATCCGGATAGCCACATGGAGGCGGAAGCGACGACACAGCCGAGGATACCGGCCTCGCTGGAATTGTTCCCCAACGAGATCATCCTGCATATCCTCTATTTCCTCCCGCCGGAGGACAACCTCCTCTGCTTCCAGCTGCTCTCCAAGCGCCTCAACGACCTCGCGAACAAGCCGTTCCTGTGGAGGCACCACTGCAGCAACGCCTTCAAGTACTGGAACCCCGACCACGAGTTCCAGAGGAAGCTGGAGGGCCCGGTGTCCGACGTCGACTGGAAGCGGTTGTTCATCTTGCGAAAGCAGAGGAACGCGCGCATAGCACATCTCTTTGACGGAATACTCGCGACGAAGTTCGGTCGGTTGCGGAAGTTTGAACAGATATGCCACCTTGGCTACGATGCGAAGGACTTCTTGCTGGACCAGTGCCACGTCGACGATTCCGTCGAGGATGTTCTTGCTAGGAGGTAGGATTTCTTAAACCAAGCCACCAATTTGCCAACGAATGAATCGCAAAGAAGACTTGAGCCCAGAAGAAAGCAGCATTTTGTAAATGACATACCACCACCCACCTCCCTGAAACATATTCAAGAATCATGGCGCGTTGCGAAGGAAATACCCACGTGAACAGGAAGGGAATCTTGTATTAACACACCCAAGATGGGGAGAAAGAGAAGGAGAAGGAAGACGAGAGAGAGGATAGATTGGACAGTTGTTCTTTTGGTCTCAACTCAGAATATCCAGCTGGCGGCCCATTTGTTTTTGTTTTGCTTTTCTTTTTATATTTCCTTACCTCTTACTTCGGACGCTTGTAGCTAAAACTAGGGTCTCCCTCCTCAGGTATCACGCAAATTCAATATTGGATAGCATCCACCGGGAAGTAGCCATTAAAGAATGGAAGTCATTCTCCCGAGATATAGAGGTCAATAACGGACATGATACCGTGCAGACGGCCGGGGGTCGCAGGTTGAATACGACGGTTGAGCGGTGCCTTGCCGCCTTTGACATGTTCATCCTCCATGACCAGCCGGGCGATGTGGACGAAGCAAGTAGCGCCCCTCCCCTCCCCTCCCTCCCCTTTGTATCCTACTGCCCCTTGCCGAGATCTATTCATGGGCGGGTGAGATAGCTAGTGGTTAGCCGCTGCCCGCTTGAGACCGACTTACACTATCATTAATCGACTTGCTTTGGCGACAGTGATTTCTAACTTTATGAACTTAGATCTCCCAAATGCTCGACAACCTCGCGGCTCAATTTCGACGCCTTCACCCGGATTTTGATGACCTGTCGACGAGAGACAAGGCCCTGACCTTGAATCTCTGGCTACGATCACAAAAGTTACTCGGCATGGACTCTCCAGGCCGGAACTATCGCAGGTTACGAAACTGCTTCATCGGCCAAGCTCTCCGATACTCCCCCCACCAATCTCTCCCTCTAGTATCGAGCGCCATCTACTGCTCCGTGGCCGATAGGCTCGGATTTGATGCGCGACCCTGTCTCTTCCCTAGCCACGTACACACCCTAGTATTCCCTCCTTCAGGCGTATCTCTCGATGGCGTGCCCCTCCAACCGGTAGAGGAGAGCGATGAGCCTCCTCCCCACCCCGAGGGCATGCATCTAGACCCTTACGGCACGGACGAGGAGGTTCCTAAGAGCTACCTCCTAGCCCTACTTGCCAACTTCGGCTGGCAAGCCAACGCCGACGTCTTCCTCTCCTCCGCCCAACCCCGAAACCTCATCATGCGCCTCGCCCACAACATCCGCGCCGCCTTCACCCCCGATCTATCCGGCCCCAACCAACCCGAACCCTACGTCCCCGCGTCGGACACATCCCGCCCAACCAGCGGCAGTAGCGTCATCAACCGCGACGCCGCCCTGCTCGCCTTCATCTGGGCCCGCCTGATGCTCCTCCCGCCCAACGGCCTCGAATGGGTAGATTCTCTCCACCGTATCTTCGATCGCCTCACGACCTCGTGGATCGGCGACACTTGGCTGATCGAGAAGTACATCTGTCCTCTGTACGACGCGACCGGCCCGCACGGCCAGGCCTGGGATAATCCCCGGAATCTGGTCGAGACGAAGAGGGACCAGGACACGGTTAAGCTGCGCGTGAGGAGACGGAGCGAGACGACGGCGAATATCAGGTACAAGGTCGGCCAGGTCTTTCGGCATAGGAGGTTAAACTTTTTGGGGGTGATTACGGGGTGGGCGGATGATGGGCCGCCTGTGGTGCCGGAGGATATAATGGCGCCGATTGTTGATACTAGCGAGGCCGGGACGGTGTATTATACCTGCATGTGAGTTATGCAACCCGGCACACTGGGAAGAGGGAAAAAGCTAACCTCGTGTGATTAGGCGCATGGATTCCCTCAACCAGGTCAAGGTCCTCCAGCATACCATTCTCCCAGTCTACGATAGAGCTCAGATCCCCGACGAGCTGTTTGAGCTTGCGGGGCTTTATTTTAAGCGGTTTGATAGGAAGACGTGCAGGTTTGTCTCGAATATTCGGGAAGAGTATCCTGACGATTAAATTCGGGTGTTTTGCCTATGGAGGTATTTAGGGGATAAATTCTCCTTCGCTAGGCGACGAGAGACTATGTGCTTAACAAGCCCAGTCTCAATATACCTATATTTACAAAGGAGGCTTTACTATAGTTTGAACGGTGATGTCGATATATTTCTCTTTGTAAAGCGTAAACGTCGTCGTTATAGGAGCTATATTGACTAGAAGACTGTCGGATTGCGCCGATACATCCGTAAGCTCTTCGGAGCGATACCTTCCTACTCTCTTCTCTGGAATAGAGGCATGAGAGTATAACCTCAAGATGAAAATGATAAAAAAGCAAGCCAACAAGTATGGTTCCAGGGTCAATAAATATCAATCCTAGACATCGCCAGGATGAACCTCTGCAAATCCACACATCATCCACAACCACTCAGCAAACAAAGCCAAAGCCCACAAACACCCCTCCCTCTCCTCCCTCTCAGCTGACTTCTTCTCCCCGGGGAAGGAGGAGGAGGTGGTGGTATCCGAAGCCAGACCCCTTGGCTCACAAACCGTACCATGCTCAAGAGGCCGATATCCCCCTCGACCCGCCGCTGTACCGCAGCGACGCTCCTTCCGCCAGCGAACCTCTTCAAAATCCTACGTAGCTAGGTCCTCCAGCAGGCCCTTCTCCACCAACTTCTTCACCCAGGCGTGGATGGCCGGGGTATAATCCTTCTTGCGGCCCTTGACGGCCCTTTCGGCGTCCTCGACGAAGGCCACCTCCTTTTCGTAGTCTTCGATTAGGTGCCTGAGGCGGCTGAGGATCGAGGCGTGGTAGTCGACGCAGCGCTGGGGTAGTTCGGTGGATTCTTCGGAGAGGTCGGAGAGTATGGGTTCGAGGTCTTGGGGGAGGGGCGCGGCGGAGATTATGTCTTCGGTTAGTTGGAAGCGCGAGAGGTCGGGGTTTGGTTCGAAGAAGTTGAAGGGGTGTTCGTTTTGGAGGGTGGTCCAGTCCTTTGAGCAGAGGGGGGTGAGGCGGCGGAGTTCGCGGAGGCAGCGGATTTGTTGGGCGATTTCGGCGGTGATGTTGGGGATGGGACTACGGGATATGGCGACGAGGTTGAACTCGAGACCTTCGCCGTATTGGCACATTCTGCTATAAAGATGTTCGACGGCGTCTGTTTCCCATGACGTGGGGTCGATGGGACCTGCAATCTCGTTAGTGTATGCACATTAGTGTATTTAATGGGAAATGGAGGGTTGAAACGTACCGACTTTCAAAGGCCGGGATCGAAGGCCGTCAAGCTCCCACAGGGAGTCGTTGACGGGAACATAAGCAACATAGTGGAAGCCGGCATCAGACTTCGGGGCCTTCTTCTTGGTAGGTTTTCCCTTCTTGGGTTTCTTGGTGGCTCTTCGTGCCTTTTTCCTGTACTCCATAGCCTTGTCATGGAGCCACAGGTCGGCGTTCAGATGGTCCATGCGTCTGTAGAAAGCAAATGCAACGAGTCAGAAGGTTAGACGTCAGAACATATGAGAATAGAAGATGTATGAGGGAGTATGAGAGGGCGGCGGTTACACATGAGGAGATGAAGGGGGGAGGTTTTACCTTGTGAAAGAGTTATGGACTGTTCTCATGAATTGGTTTTCAGCGAGGGCCTTGCCACGTCGCGCACTACCCATGCACTGGGTCGCCCCTTTGAATTGCCGCAGCTCTTCTCCTAGCTCCACTGCAGGCGAATTCATGAGGATGTTGATCATAGCAACTGTCGCGCATGCATTATCAACCGTCTGATGGAGGTGTCAGAAAAGGAAACAGGAAGAGGAGGGAAGAGAGGTGTTTTGCAAACTTACTTGGTTCGCGAACCAGACGTCTCCGGTGTCGGATTCTTCCTCGACGTCCCAGTCGTCATTAACGTACTTGAAAAGGAATACGAGGCCATAAACTGGTTTCCTATAAGATGGTGGTGTTAGAGACAGGCTATTTGACGGGCATAGGTGTCAGAGACAATACACACGGGAGGAGAGCCAAGTCGCCGAGGTCGAAGAGTTCTGTAACTTTGACATCTTTGACCTGAAGATCTCGCAAAATAGTATTGAAGAAGGCCTAAAAATAGAGACGGTTAGAATAACTTGAGTGGTGTTCCGGGAGATTATATGGAAAGTGACCATGACTTACAGGATCAGACTCGAACTCGATCCATCCTTTCCATTCGTTGAGCTCTTCTTGAGTGAGGGGAGCAAGGGCCTCTTCGAGGAGGTTATCCGGGATTGGAATGTCACTTAATGGGGCATCCATGAGAGCTGATGATGCCGTTCGCTTCGGGTTACGTCTGACCCCAGCCGGAGCACTGCCGTTCAGACCAGGAGCACCAGGCTCTTCTTTAGGCGAGGCATTCGCGGCTCGGTTCAGGTTCTCAGTAGAAGCATCTGCGTCAGGGAGGTTTTCGGGGAGAGGGGAGAATGCATGAACGGAGGCATCAGGTGTAGTAGAACGATGTTCGCTGCTGCGTCTGTTTGCCTCGCCTCTACCTTGGCCTGTAGGTGAAACAGGGGGGTTAGGTGAGGCATGTCGGCTGGACACAATCTCATCTGGCGCAATGGATTGGCTAGACTGAGGTAGACTTGAAGATGAAGGCGAATCTCCGCTAGTAGGGCTGGAGCCTGTCTCGGGTGACGGCGACATCCTGCTTGTTTGACCGCCGGTATAACACAGTTATAGAGATGCGGTGTGGGTTGCTCTGGTAGTGGGTAGAATGGCGGCTGAAGAAGGATTGGTGAAGTTGAAAAGTTGAACCAGAATATGGCTCTGTTTGTAAAGGGGAGGTGGCTTTGTTGGAGGTGCAATTGAGATGGAATGGAACTAATGGTCAAAGATCAGGATTGTGAAATGGCAGACTTGGAGAAACAATGGATGAGAGAAACTCGAGTCTTGGATCCTGCAAGGTCGAGATTGGGCCGAGATATTCTGGGAATTCTTGGAAAAAGAAAATGTTAAAGAAGATTCAATGTTGGCAAAGGTAAAATGTGAACATAAGTTGATGGAGTCTCTGCTGTATGCTGGGAAGGAGCATCCAAACCGGAGATGGTTGACTGGACTTCTCTGAATAGCTATTGAAGTCAAAAGAAAAGAGACACGTACTCACTTGTCTAAGTACGGTCGTTTTTTGCAAAGACCACAATCAGCGACTCTAAGTCTAGCATGTTAACTATGGACAGAGACATTGAGGTAAGGCTCCGAGGCCAAGGCCATTTTCTTAGCAGAACTGGGAGGTTAGAAGGTGAGGCTAATGTCCAAGTGATTGCTTTACATAGTGTGTAGTAGCTTAGACTCCTCAGCTCCACATTCTGCTCATACAATCAGGAAAGTTATGATATGTATAGATCATAGAAACACTTTTAAGTCCCTGGAGAGCCCCCCCATTAGCTCTGTTGTTGCTTCATTGCTTTGTGAAAAGTGAAGGGCGGAGGTAAGGTGAAGGGTGATGCTTCAATGTTCTGTTGTTGTTCCTTCCCGGCTCGGGGTGGTCATAGCTTCCCTAAACTGGAGAGGAGAGTAGTTTCACAGGCTCTTTTGATTGGACCAAATAGCTGAGAGGCAGCGACAATTATGACCAATTAAAATACGAGAATTTTCTCCCATCAGGACTCTGGACAAAGGTACTGCCACCTCAAGTCAAAAGTACCAAGTACTCGGGCATGTTTGGAGGAAGGTCGCGTCCAGGCTACATTCAATTTTGACGTGAAGCTTCAATTTTAGTAAATTTCGTTGCTTCCAAACAACCAAACGACGACCCTTCCAAGCGTGCACAACGCGCGAAGCCATATCGCGAGGACTCTTCGACGCTACTCCTCACCCTAACATTTTTTTGAGTCGTTGAATTCCTAGATCGTGGCTATTTCTCCGGCTTCTCAATGATATAGCCATCTATTTTCCAACAACCCTCGACTAAACAAACAGCCCGTCACCGTCACCGTTAACACACCACACCACGGGGAAGGCCATGGCGTCGACACCACGCCCGAGGCCGGGGCACTTCCCACAAACCCCAGCGAATGGGCCCCGAGCGAACGGAACCCGCGCGAACAACCCTCGTGACAGTACTGGCAGCCTCGATAGTGGTATTGGAGGCAGTGGTGGGGGCCGACGAGAAAAGAGATACTCCCTTCCTGACGCCCCCGAGGCGAACCCCGTACAACCAGCCAACCCACCCGTGATACCGGTCACGGTAATCGACGCCCCGACCCAAAGATTCTACGCCGCGGCCGTCTATGTTGCTCTCCTCTGCTGGAAGCTGTATGATTGGATCCACGTAGTAGAGAACCATGAGGTGTCGCTAGCCCTGCTCGTGAAATGGAGCATCATCGACTTCATATATCTGTTTGGCCTCCCTGAGATGAGGATACCATGGTTGGAGCTCTCTCAACAGGCTGTCTTGATCCTCTACGCCGGCCACTTTATCATGAATTACATGTTGATGTTCGACATTCCCGTAAGTGATACCCTGGCTCTCCCCCAACCTTTGCACCGAAGCATGCTCACCATAGCCCTATTTTAGCTGCCTTTCCAAGGCTGGCTCTTGGCTGCAGGCAAGGCCTTCTTCGACAAGGAAATGGCTCTATCTGAGCATACCGTTCGCGTGTCCAACATTCTCCACAACGAATCCCTCATTATGGGAAAACAGATCATCAACATTCTACCTGAAGGGTATGTAACAGTGCGGCTTCCTCTGGCGCGGCCCTCATGTCTTGTCATTGATTGTTAATTGGTTGTTGGTGTAGATCCGCAGTCTTGAACCCAAATGGTACGCCCTTCTGCATCGGCCCCGACACTCCATCCGCTCGACTCCCTATCCGGTTCAACGGCACTATGCCTGTCGAGATTGAGCTTCTCCGCATCGACTTGGAGACGTCGCACCAGGAGGCCCTCAGGCTATCGAAGCGAGAGGTAGCCAACATCGTCAAGGAAATGAAGAGCCAGATGATGGATTCCGGCTCGGAGGAGGCCGAGGGCTGGTACACGGTTAGGAAGCCGGGAGTCTATCGCCTCGGCCAGGTTCTGGACGAATACAAGCTGGAGGTCCAACGCACAACTCGAGATACCTACGTCGTTCCCTGCCCGAAGGCTAGCTTCCGCAACCCGGATTCATCCAATCGGTGCATTCGCGATTTGTCCGATCTTTACCTGGATGTTGAGGGAACGGCTCCTCTCAAGATTCTCTACGGACGAACCGTGAACGGCATTGATAACGGGTTCCACTTCCAGAGTCTACAACCTGAAGGCTTCACCTCTCCTTTGGTTTCGGCCTCGTCAGGAATTGTTGCCACGGATGCAGATATCGATGATATCTCGTGGGTGCGGCCGGCTAAGGTCCGCGTCCCTCTTAACGAATCGTTGACGACCGCAGGCGATTGGCAGTACGTTATCAACGAGGTCCATGACGCATTCGGAAATGTCGTCAACTACACACCGTCGCCAGACGATCTTGAGCCTAAGCCACGTCCTAAGCACCTGGTTCAGAACTTCTTCGTGAACGAGCGCCCTCGTGCTCGTCTCCAGGGTTGCGATCTCCGAAACCCCCTGAAGGTCGCCAAGGGCCGCGCCACGAAACTACCGGTCAGCATCGCGATGGCCGGTCCGGCTAGGGACGATACCAGCTATTCGGTTGAATGGCGTTTTACTCCGGTTGACAAGCTCACCGACAGTGGGGATCACGGCGAACACCCGGAGTACGGGTCCTTCAACGGAAAGAACTCCAAAGAGGCTCCCAAGATTTCCCAGCCTGGCCTGTACACCCTGACGACCGTGACCAGCAAGTACTGCCAAGGTGAAGTCGAGGAGCCGTCTTCCTGTATGCTATTGAACCCTCTCGAGCCACAGCTGTCCATCCGCGCCGAGGACATCGCGGATAAATGCGCCGGCAATTCCGTTGGTCTTCGAGTCGATCTTGACCTCATGGGCACTCCTCCTTTTGTGGTGAGATACGACGTGATCACAAGCACTGGCACAAAGCACGAGTTCGTTGAAATCAAGGGTCTCCGACATCAACTCGAACTCCGACCAAAGGAAGCTGGGAAGCACAAGTATGTGTTTAGAGCTATTGATGATGCCGTATACTCTGGCCAAATTCTCTCTGGCGAAGAGATGACGCTAGAGCAGGATGTCAAGCCCGCTGCATCTGCTACCATCCTACACCCCTCGGGATCTACGACTGCCTGTTTGGATGACGAAGTGGACGTTGACATTATGCTTCTCGGAGACCCCCCGTTCAGTTTGGAGTGGGAGATTGTTCACGACGGAAAGAAGAAACCTCTCAAGGTTTCCGATATCATGGAATCTACCTACAGGATCAAGACGGCGCCGTTCACCAAGGGTGGGGACTACGTTCTCGCGCTCAATAATGTGCAGGATAAGAGTGGCTGCCGCACGTTCTTGAAAGACGAGCTCAAGATATCGGTGAGGCGACAGAAGCCCCGCGCCGGATTCGGTCTCATCGAGAATAAGCGTAGCGTCATGGCCGTCGAGAACACCAAGCTTGAACTACCCCTTCGCCTCCAGGGCGAGGGCCCCTGGACTGTATCTTACCGCAACAGGGACGTTGATGCTACTCTGGAGACGACAATTACCAACCCGAACGGATACATTCCCGTCAAGTATCAGGGTATTTACGAAATCATTGATGTCTCGGATAGGCAATGTCGCGGATCCGTGGACCCTGACGCGTCCACCTTCCAGGTTGGGTGGGAGCCTCGCCCGGATATTTCTCTGGCTGTTTCTCGTTCGATTTCGGGCGAAGGCAGGGTCTTTATCAAGAAGGACGTTTGCGAGGGCGACATTGACGGAACGGATATTAACCTTAGTGGTAAGTTGATGTTTTCATCCATCCCAGTCAGGTATTCTGTATGTGTATATTCTAATTGCCATGCGCAGGACGTGCTCCTTTCCATGTGGAATACGAAGTCCGCCACACGGCTCCGACAGGAAGCGGTACATCGATCCAGAACAAGAAGCTTGATGTTGCCCAATTCAAGGCATCCATTCCTCTGGACACATCGAAATCCGGCACCTATGTATACCGCTTCCACTCGTTGGCAGATAATCTCTACAACAGTGACAGGAATTTCAGCCCGTTGGTGCTCAAGCAGGTGGTCAACGCCAAACCCACCGCATCCTTTGTCAAACCCGGATCATCGTTCAAGTACTGCATGGCGGAGCAAGAGAAGGAAGACGTTATCCCCATCACCCTTACCGGCCAAGCTCCGTTCTACGTCGAGTTGGAAATCAAGCATCATAGCGGAGTCACGCCCGAGACATTCACCATCCCATCCATCGAATCCAACTCGTACGGCATTCAGATTCCTCGCCGCCATCTCAGGCTGGGCACGCAGCAAGTCAGGATTCGAACCGTGCGGGATTCCCGCGGCTGCCAGCAGACGTACGATCACGGCGGCCCCTCCATCCAGGTCCACCTCTACGACGCGCCCGCCATCTACCCTCTCGACACCCGAACCGACTACTGCGTCGGCGAGCGCATCGCGTTCACGCTTTCGGGCACGCCTCCGTTCGAGATCACCTACGACTTTGGCGGTAAGAGGATCGCCAAGAGTCCCACGACCAACTTTAGGCGTATCGCCGAGAGCCCTGGCGTGTTCACGGTTACCAGCGTCTCGGACAAGGCGAGCGAGTGCCACGCCGCCGTCAACATCACCAAGACCATCCACCCCTTGCCCAGCGTCCGCATCAGCCGGGGCAAGCAGGTCCAGGTCGACATTCACGAGGGAACCGAAGTCGATATCCTCTTCGAGTTCTGGGGAACGCCGCCCTTCGAATTTACGTATACGCGAAGCTCAAATGCCAGGAAGGGCCATCCTAGCACGGTGCTGGAGACGAGGCACGACATCTCGTACGAGTCGACCAAGATTGTGCGGGCCTCCCTTGAGGGTACGTATGAAGTTGTGGCGATCAAGGATAAGTACTGTGCCTTCTCGAACCAGCAGGTGGAGAGGAAGGATGATAAGAAGTTGCTCAAATATTGAGGTGGTTGGAATGAGATACCAAGGATGAGAGGATAAGAAGAAAGAAAAAATGGGAGAGAAACTTCTACAAAAAAAATTGTGAAATGGAAGAGGGCAGGCTGGCTGTCCATAAAGCTGAGAAGTAAGCAGCAGATGGTGTAATTATCTACTGAGCATTGTTTGTTTACATGGCACGGCGTTTTGTGGGCGGTACATTCGGACGTTGGGATAGGACAGTTGAAGGCATAGACGCAAACCCCAATATTAAGTCGGATTATCTCTTTTGTACATGAAATCGGGTGCCGGATTCCATTGACCGTTGTCTGCTCGTCTGGAGGACTTGGCTGTGATGAGGATGGAGTAGTTTGTAGATTACGTACAGTCTTATCGAGTTGCGATAAGAAAACCGCACTGTACTCACCAGCTTTTTTTTTTCTTTTTGCATCGAACTTTTTTTCAACCTTGGACGAGCCCCACGTAGAATTGAGCTTCCCACTGTCGAAAGAACAATCACCACAACAAAACCATGGAGTCGAGTCCGAAACGGCGCAAGATGTCCAAGGACGGCGCGGCCTCGGCGAAGACGAATCTGACGTTCAACCCCGAAGCGGCGGCGCAGATCGCAACGGCGAGCACCTTTGTGCTTGGGGCGGAGGAGCTGCTTCGGGGTGTGCAGGTGGATTATAAAACGGTGCTGGGGGATGTGGACAAGGTGCTTTTTAGGTTGAGGGAGGTGATTGAGGGGATTGAAGGGCATGAGGCGATTTCGGTAGGTGTTTATTCCCTTGGCGTTGAAGGGGGAGTGTTTTTGTGCGAGCTGCAATTGGGGGACCGAGAAGACCTAACTGGGAGACGACGAAACACAGATTCCCGAAGCTACGAAGAGGATCGAAAAGAAACACAAGATCGTTATTCCCTGGCCGTTACCCAAACCCAGCCCCGACGCCCCCTACAAATTCGCCTACGCGAAACCATCCCAATACAACGTCGTCGGCAGCTACGTCTCGCGCACGATGATCAAAGGCCAGCCCCGCCACGGCGTCGACATGGTGATCGAGATGCCGAGGGAGCTGTTCCAGGAGAAGGACTACCAGAAGATGCGGTACTTTTACCGACGAGCGTACTATCTCGCCAACGTCGCGGCGGGGATCAAGAGGGAACTTGGCGGGGAGATGGAGCTGTCGTTTGAGTATCTGAATGATTGCCAGTTCCTGCCGGTGCTGGTGTTGACTCCGGTTGATAAGAGTACGAAGGGCGTTGTGCGGGTCATTCCGTGCGCGCCGTTGGGTCTATTCAAAAAGTCGAAGCTGCTGCCGTCGTGCAACTGCAACCAGAGGGGATCGCAAGATCGGCCCACGGATAAACTTCCCGGCACGCCGTTCTACAATTCTACGCTGAAGGCGGAGGATACTTTCATACTATATCTCCAGGTCCTCACGCTTGCGCGGAACGAATGCCCCTCCTTCGATAAGGCCTGCATCCTTGGACGGGTGTGGCTTCAGCAGCGAGGCTTTGGGAGTTCGGTGTCATCGGGCGGGTTCGGCCACTTTGAGTGGTCCATTATGGTCGCTCTTCTCCTGCAGATGGGCGGTCGGAAGGGTCACGCAGCTCTATCTTCGTCGCTCAGCGGCACTGCGTTGTTCAAGGCGGCGGTGCAGTTTATTGCTTCTACGGACTTTATTTCGAAGCTTTTCCTTTTCAGCTCGTATAAGCTCGGTGCGGATGCCGTGAAGGAGGATGGTCCCGTCATGTTCGACCCGGTCCGGGAGCTCAATATTCTTTACAAGATGACGCCTTGGTCTGCAGCCCTGCTCCGGATGCACGCCAAGTCTACTCTGGACTTGCTTAGCAGATCTCTGGAGGACCAATTCGAACCGACTTTTATCGCAAAGGCCGATCTTCCTCGACAAATGTTCGATACTCTGGCGGAGATTAAGGTTGACCCTGCTGAAGTGGACTTGGATCTTGACGGGGACCTCGGCCTCGTTAGGTTCCGAGCTACTCGTGTGTACAATGTATTGCGCGAGGCGTTCGCCGATAGAGCACAGCTGATCCACATCCAATGGGACCAACCACTACCTTGGGCCGTGAACTCGGGCGTACCGGTCCCGGGGGATAAAATTAGCTACATTCGCATCGGTATTAGTTTCGATCCAGTCAACATGGGCCGCACCATGGAGTATGGCCCTCCGGCAGAGGAGGAAGTGGAAGCCGCTAAATTCCGAAAGTTCTGGGGCCCCAAGGCTGAGCTGAGGCGCTTCCAGGATGGCCGGATCCTCGAGTGCGTTCCCTGGGAAGGTAGCGGGCCGTTCACTCTCTGCCGAAACGTCATGAACTACATCCTCGCGCACCATTTGGGACGCGGGGCTATCCCGCGGGTTCTGAGCACGGGTATCGAGGATCTAGGCCCACCGATCTCCCAAGTAGCCGTCTTTAACAAGGTCCTCGAAATCTTCCGAGACTTGGAGAAGACGATCCGAGAACTGGAAGGCATGCCGTTGCAAATACGGCGGTTTTCCCCAATCTCTACGCAAGCACGGTACGCCTCAAGCTCAGAGCAAGACTTGGCATCTCCGCACTTCCCGGCGCTGGAGGTTGTCCTCTTCTTCGAGACATCGAACCGCTGGCCGGAGAACCTCGTTGCCGTCCAAGAAACCAAGCTAGAGCTTCTCCTCGACATCGCACAGCGGCTCCAGGAGACCTCGAGCAGCATCGAGACCTATCTCGGTCGGGACAACGTGGAGCTCGGCATCGAAAACCTGGGCTACTTGGACGTAATTCCCGTGCCGCCCATCACGATCAGGATACGCGTCCACAGCGACATGGAACGGACGCTTCTCGAGCGACAGGTGAGCAACATCACGTTCAGCCCTACGATCCGAGCCGAAGCGGAACAAGCCCTCGAAAAGTTCAAGTGGCAGTACGAGATCCTCCCGCTGCACTGCCAAATCGTGTCGACGTTCTGCACGCGGTTCCCGGCGCTCCAGGCGACCATCAACATCGTCAAGTACTGGTTCGAGAGCCAGATGCTGTCGTCGCACTTTAGCACACAGCTCATCGAGGTGATTGTGCTCTACGTCTTCTTGCAGCCGCAGCCCTACGGGGTGCCAAGCTCGGTGTCTACAGGTCTCATGCAGGTGCTTTTGTTTCTGTCGCGCTGGGATTGGCGGGACGAGCCGCTCGTCGTCGACTACGACGGTCACGACATTTCGGCTTCGGAGCGATCGGCCATGTACACGAAGCTGGAGGAATGGCGGAAGAGGGACGGCAACATGAAGAGCCACGTCCTCTTCGTCGCGACTTCGCACGAAAAGTCCGGCGAGGCGTACACTAGGTACGGAGGACCGTCGAGGATGGCGGCCATGCGAATGACTGTGCTCGCCAAGGCCGCCACTAAGCTCGTGAGGCAACACGTGCAGGACTTCTCGGCCCGCTCGCTCTTCCAGCGCTCGCTTGAAGTCTATGATGTCGTACTCAACCTCTCCGAGAAGGAACTCAACCGGGTGCTCCGTGCGGCCGGTAGTAGCAGCAGCGCCGTCGCCGTCAAGCCCTCCAAGTTCAAGAACCTCGAGCACACGTCCGGCCTCGCGGCGATGCCGGTGGCGACATGGCCGATTGAGAGGTTCGTCGAAGTGCTGAGAGACGTGTACGAGGAAACGCTAGAATTCTTCTACGGCGACCCGCGGAACCATAAAAAGGCGGCGATTGGAGCCGTGTGGAAACGGCGTTCGGCCCAGGGACAGAAATTTCGGGTCGGCCTGCCGTATAATTTTCGCCAGGCCGATCCGTCTTCGGATAAGGTAGTGGTGGATCGGACGGGCATCTTGGCGGAGATTGCGAGGATCGGAGGGAGCCTGATTTCTGAGGTTGAGGAGACTTCGATACCGGAGGATGTGGGGATGGATTAATGAAGTGGGTTTAGTGTCTTTATTGGGTAGTCAGTTTCTCTGCACATTATTACTATGTGGGAGTAGTGCAATTTTGCAAGCACGCTTGATACCAAGTCGTAGTGTACATAGAAAAAAGTATAAATAGGAAGGAGATGGCCAGGACTTTTGAGGACGGAAACGATCCAATCTTGGAGGATGCAATGCGTTTGACCCGTGGACCCTGAGAATTGGTAATGACGTGGGAGTTTTCTTTCCGCGGTTACTTTCCTGGTCGTTGTGCAGGAAAGCTGCATAACCAGGAACTGCCGACACTTTCCGGCGCCGAAGCCGGTGGTGGGGCAAACCAAGCTATGCCCACTACAGATTGCCGAAGAGTGAACCCGACAGTGGAGGAGGGGG
>SJVG01000519.1:0-27148 GCA_034774675.1 Scedosporium minutisporum
AGGGAGGACATGGCGTGGGAGTGAGCGGAGTGGGGGGGAGAGGAGAAGGGAGGTGAAGTGGGGAGGGAGGTGGGGGAGGTCGGGTGGGCGTGGGGGGGAGGGTGTGGGGTGGTGGGAGCGTGGGGGGGGCGTACTGTGGGGGGTGTGGGGGGATAGGGGGGCGGTGTGGGGGGGGGCTTTTTTTTTTTTTTTTTTTTTTTTTTTTGCTGGCTCGCTCGTGTTGGTTTGTTGGCTCGAATTGCTTCAAGATACTACACTGCTAGTGGGTAGTCCAAAACCATGGAAAATTGAAATAAAACAACCCGCCAGAAACAGTTTTACTCTTCTCGTCTCTCCCGCTGTTCCTCCCTCCCCAAGAGAGTCAAACCGGAGCAGAGATAGTGAGAGACAGAAAATTGACAATAATAAAAATAAGATAACAAAGGAAGAGAATCGAACGAGACCAGGGTGGGATCGGAACTTGAAGGGGGACAACGAAGCGGGTTCGGCTCCAATAACTCGGGAACTTATTTCGCGGTTGATGTCGACATACAAATGGGAACCGTCTGCGTCTGGATACGAAGAAGCCCTGACCTGTTCCTTTCAAAACATTACCCCGAGCTGATGAAGTTGCCGCCTCTGCTTTACTTCGTGAAGCGTCTCGTCGAAGTCGAAATGCAGATTCGGTCTACGAATCTAGCAGGTCGAGACGTTATGGTAGGTCCAGGAGTGTTTGAGATTTCGTGGAGGATGAGAAGACGAAAGAAAGAAACAAAGGCTGCCTGCTATCCGTGGTGAAACAGATGGATGAATCAGTTGAACGCGAACGTGAACATCAAAAGATCAAGTTCCCTTCCCCCTTTTCTTTATGGTTCATGGGAAACCCAGAAGAACCAAACAACGGATTTTTGAACCCCGGGTTAAGATTCACAGGGTTGAGTTTAGTTTAGTTTGCTGATGACAGCATGCAACGGCGAAACAAGGTAGTATTATTAGTATATATCACTAACTGCCGGTTCTCTGCCCCTGTGTTGCTTCTTTTTGCTCGTTTTTTTTTTTCCAAGGATCTTGGCGGTCAAAGGGGCGGTTCAATTTTGATCAATGTCGCGCTTCCAGGATGTCGCCGGGGCCCGGGTCCAGGCTGGCAGGCCCAGGCCTTGTCCCGGCCGATAAGTTACCAAGAAATCAAAGCCGCGGGTAGACAGGAACAAGGAAAAGGAAAGGAAAAGAGAAGAGGACGCCAGGAATGAAATGGAACGATGCTCTGGCAAACATTTCCCCCCTAACTAGAAAATAGAAGAAAAAGAGGCTCTAATATGCTTCCATTAGAACGACCCGCACCGCTGGGGTCCATCAAGTTAGTACGAAGTATGCCGCGAGGCGGCGGCCTCCTCAAGTCTGTCCGCCCTCCCTCTCTCCGGCAGGCAGCTTCGAGAATCGAAGAATCAAGGCGACACGGAAACAAAAGTCTCCCCGTCTTTTTCCTGCCCCAGCCCTGTTCCTTGTTCCTGTGCGTTACCACCTCTGAGATTACAGCTGTCCAGGGTCATCATGACTGTTGAAGTCCGGGCTGAACAGAGAGGCGAGGCCTGTGCCTGGCTACTCAAAACGCAACATCGAAAATTGCTCCCGCTCGCCTCACCCAGAACAACAGTGGAAAAAATGACAGGTTGTTTTTATGTAGTTATTGGCTTATGTATAGGCAAATTAGCACCTCTATGGTACATTAGGAATTACAGCACGAAGCAGTAATCCTTTCGTTGCCTTCAGCAGATCAACAGTGAAGTATAAAACTGTAAATATTATCAATTTGCCCAGTTTACCAAGGTACTTCCGCTTCCGACTTTATAATCTCCGAACCAGGAGATTGGGACTTGTTTCTTCTTGCCGAGTCATGTTAGCGTCAACGAACAAGAGAGACTGGTTTCTCGCCGGTCAATGACATCATTTTGCACACTGACTATCACCACGAGTATCAGACAAGATGGCAATATTGAACATCATGGCAAAGCAGGACCTGAGTGTATACTCACATCCAACATGTCCTCGATGAATTCTTAAGGAGCTGAGGAACTTCATCATGTTAAAACGGCCTCCGAGAACAAATTACAAGGTGCATAGATATTGCGCTAAGGTTAAATTAAGCCCTCAAGATGCTCCCTGGCAGCTGGGAAACCCCTTGTCAAACAAAAGATTAGCGTTGCGACTCTCGGTAAGCGGGTGCAACTGTCAACACTAATGTCGAACAATGGAGTCAATGGACCCTGGCAGCTCAGTCCGCAGCACGAGTCATTACAACATTGAAGTAATCCTTCGTGCCGCGCGCAGAGTCCAAGAACTTGTCCATGATACCTGTGTATGCGAAGCACAAAATCAGAATTGGGAATATTTCCAGAAAGAAGCAACCATCAACTATGAAGTATACTTCTTCTCAAGCCTCATCAAGCCATTAAGTTATTATGTTCTACATGGTTTCCGGAATTTAGAATCACTTAAACACTTTGAGATATGCGAGGTATCTGGAGCTTAACAGCAACATTGGAGATATGTGTTGCTTTGCATCGTTAAATGTTGTGTCAATGAGAACTGTTATGTACGAAGTAGCTGGCGCCAGCTGAGCCATTTTACGCACCGTGTTCCTGCACCGTGTTCTTTGGGATGCAGGTACTTGTCTTAGGGGACTTTAGAGTGGACTTCATACGAACATTGAAGTCGTCGAGCCAGAGGACGGAGTAGACAGTACGAAGTAAACTGAGAGTCGTTCAATTGCCAACTCTGGACTACGAAGTAAGACTTATTTTACACTCTTACTTGTACCAAGTTACTTTAGATTAGCACGCAATTGTGCAGCGTCGATCAGCGCTTCCATTCCATGTATCCCCAGATCATCAATGTAATTTTACAGTATATTCTAACGTATTTGTGTAAGTGTCCTGGCCCATGAAGGAATTCTCTTGTCCCTCGACGTGTCTTCTCCTTCTAAACGTCAGCGAGGAGGAGTTGAAGGAGGCGGCAAAGGACACTGTCGGATGGATATAGCCGCGTTGCATCGCAAAGAAGCTATCCAAGACCATCCATGGCAGGTTGTCTCGCAGCTGTAATGCGTGCATTCCTCCGCGAGAAGTCAGATCCATTTATACACCCTGAGATGTAACCTCTCGAGGAGAACAACTTCTTCCTGAGTGGATCTCTCAGAAAGCTACGGTGCGACGCCAAACCAGCATCAATGTCGGTGATTCCTGGTGAACCCTCGGGCATTTATGTTTCAACCGCTCAATACTACGGTAACTAAACTAACAATATCCTCCAGTTTGCAACCGTGTTTCTCTTTGCCCCCCTGTCGCTATGAAAATTCGCCGGGCCTACTCCATAGAAATGTGCGACTTCGTAGAATCATAGAACTGGTTCCTCGGAGTGACAAAGGCCCGATGCCCAGACTCGCAATTGAGTTTGATTAGAATCACACGAGTGGCGTTCCTGAACATCTTCGACGCGACAGAGCCATGCCTCCACATCATGAAGAGTGTCGGGTCGACTCGGCTGCCACGCCAAAAGCCACGGCCCAAGAGTATTATGGTCGGTCTCAACATAATGGATTCCGACTCCCCCCGCAAAGTCCATCCGGTCCGGTTCTCTGTACTCTTGAGCAAAGGTGGTGTCGTTCCTTGGAGAGCTCCACGTTTCAACGAAAATCCAAAGGATGGCGTACAGAGATCTGACTTCGTAATGCAGAGCTAAGCCGCATACACACACCGGATCACTGCATCTTGGGTGCCACGGCCTCCTGCAGGAACCGCTCATCGTTCAGGGTCTAATGCCTCGAAATAGTGTAGTATTCATATTATTGCCTTGGATGGAGATAAATCAAGCACAATTCTCTAAACAAGGCTATAGCACGGCTACACCCATCCATGTCATCTTGTTCTTCGTAAGGCTGAAATCCTGTTTCAAGTTGAACGGCACTTGACAGGGCCAGTCCGTGTTTCCCCACGCCCACTGGTGTCCCCAGCGCAAGCCATTCCCACTAGCAACCGACTGTGAAGATGAGTCCCTGTCATGTGTAAATATTGTGAAGAACTAGGAGATGCGCAGTAAAGCCAACGTCACAACTTTCAGCCTAGAATAAGGCTAGGCAGGTGGAAAGGCGAGTTGGAGGAGATATGGTCTATTCGTTCGCTGTCCTCGTTCTCGCGCTGGATTCCGGGCCCAGCATGATCCTTCCGAATTTCGGCAGATGGTACTGCGATGAGTCTTGTCGTGTGCCTTCTGCGATAGAACTAGATTCGAGAAAGTAGTTGAAACCTATCCCAGGAAAGTTGCCTTTACATCCATCGGATGACGAGGTTGAAAAGAGACGGCCTTGTAAGTCACCGCAGTGGCTCTACTAGCAGCCGGGGGGTGTTTCGAGATGGAGAACAACAAGCCGGTGCCGGATTTGTAGAACATCTCGTCATCTTCTCGAGTCTCCCTGCCTTGATAATCACAGAAGCTGTACCGTCCTTCGCCTCATGATGATTGTTGCTCGCGCTGGACTGTCATTGCGAAGACTCCGCAACATATGCTCGCCATCACAATACAGCACTATGGCATTGTCGGGGTAGAACAGGTGAAGTGAGGATCTAATTACTTAGAGAATAGTAGATCAATCGATCCCGATTAGTGCTTAGAAAGTAAAATATCCGACAAAAGAAAAGAGGAAAAAAAAAGTGCCAAAAAAATTCGCGGTTTCGAACGTACGACGCCTTTTTCAGGTCTTAACACGACCGCTCGTAGAGGTGCATCACCTAGAGCTACCCGATACTGACCCAGCTTTTGATCTGGGGCTATAAGGCTTCATTGTTGCTCCGAGGATGTGGTGACGGGTGGTTCCTTCCCATCCCCGTGGCTTCTCCTCATCTTCAGTCGCAACTACCTCCACAGGTAGAAGTCCTCTTAACCCCGGCCCAGAATTCGTATTCGACTCTTCAGTCGTCAATCCTCTCACTCTTCGAATTTTATTCATATGTGCCAGGAGATCCGATGATTGAGTGGAGTGAGGAGCACAGCTGATGGCAGGCTGATACTCGGTAACCCAAGCGCATACCGACGGACAAACTGTCTGACACATTGACGGCGGAGAGAAAGCGCATCACCGAGCCCATGCTGCCGTGGACTCTGGGAGTCCCGGGGGGCTGACTGGAAATTGCGTTAGGATGCTAGCGCTCGCTCCCCTCGCTATCAAAGTGAATTCCCCCTCCTTAAGGAGTCAAAGTTTGAAGTCATCAGCCTTTCCCTGTCAATGTGGGAGTCGAGTCTTGGTAGCGGCTTAAGATGCGCGACAGATTCCGGTTCGATTTTACCCTCTCCAGCAAGGCTGAGAGGAACCAGGGGAGAGTAGGCGTCTAGATTGTACGCATTGGAACTTAAATAGGGAGCCGCCGAATTCGACACTGTCAGGAATGCGGGATTGGTTGAGAGAACGAGAGTGTCTAGATCTTTGCTGGTCCATGTGGCACGGCTAGGCGTTGGCTACCAAACGGAGGGACATGTAAAGTGATATGAATCTCCATCTTCCTGTTAGGGGCCCGAGTCGTAGACTAACAATCGCTTCTATCATACAGAAGGCTATGGGATTGAAACTATTCAACTGCTTTCCTCACGAGCGATAGCAAGGGATTTCTATTCGCTTGCGTTTGTCTCGTCCTTGAGTTCAGGGATCCACCCCCGGATGGTCCAGGCCTTTTGTGTTGTGGCGTCAAGGCAAGCCCCGGCTTCCGACCTATCCTATTTCTCTCCTAGCCCCGCCGACGCCGTAGGCCGGTCTGCCCGTTTGCTGCCGTGGATGCCGGGGGAGGCAACAATCTTCGGGCGAGAAAATGCGCGAGTCTCCGGATGCCAAGTAATTCCAATATGGATATGCTAACCTCATCTCAACTTTCAAACAACGTCAACTATCAATCGTCCATTCTCAGCTTTGCCTGACGGCTTTCATTTTGTAGAATCTTCAGGAAACCCAAGATCGACACTTGCACCCAAAGATACATGTGCAGAGCACGCAATCATCCACACAACCAACCAAACTTTTGCCATCTCGCCATCATCGCACAATTCAACCTTAAATCCCCCTCCACGAAAATCCCCAAAAACTCTCCTCGCACGCTAACCAAATAGCCTTCGGCGCCGGCCCAACCAAAAACATGCGTTTCGGGCGTAGGCGGGAACGCCATGTACGCCAACATTCCGGGGAGCGGTTTTTTTTGGGTTTCCTCGAGGGTGCTAGAGGGTGCTGTGGAGCTAAGTTCCCCGTGGAGGGAGTAAAAAGCATACGACTTTTTTTTTGCTCTACCCACCCGCTGATCGGTTCCCTCCTGGAGATAGAGGCAGAACGGGGACTGTTAGGGGACAGCTATTAGTGTGAAAGGGGTCATAGACGATTCATGGCGCTTTTTGACTCTCGTGGAGAGACGGTTGGCGTAAGATAGAGCAAAGAGGCGGATCTTTTTACAAATTAGATCGGACTCGCCTCTTGTTGAAGTTCAGCCTTGGCGGTATGTCCCCCGAAGAGATAGCGAGTAGATAGAGAGAGGGCTGATAAATACAAATCAGAGGAGGACCTTATATTCCCACTCACCCTTTTCCCTTCTATTCAACCCTTCCCTTTTTCTTCCCAACATCATAGAAAACATCTCCCCACATCCACCCCACATTATCCGCAATAGATAACTGGCAAAAGGGATCGATCCGTCATGACCTCCCAAGGAAACTTCGCCCCCTTCCTCGGCCTCCACCCCTACGGCCCCAAATCCACCAAACAACAACACCTCCAAGCCCTCCAATCCAACAGCCGCCGCCCCTTCGACCCGGAGGATCTATACCAACGCCTCCTAGGCGTCGTAGCCGAGCGGGAAGCCGCAGAGGTACGACACAGAATCAGGAGCATCGCGGCAGAATACCCCCGGCACCTCCCGGACCTCCCCGAGTCCGATGAAGAATACGAAGAATCTGCTACTACTACGGAACCTTCTTCTGAAGAGTCAACAGAGACGGAGTCGCTCGAGCAGCCTTTGGGGTTCGGATCGTCGAGGGCGAGGAAGACGCAGTTTGATAATTTTACTTGGAAACAACCGGGCCGTTCTAGGAAGCAGGCGAGCGTGCCCGAGCTCAAAATCGACACGGTATGCCCCCTTCGCTCCGAGTCTACCAACGTCAAGTCGCCCTCTTTGGTGCCACCCCCGAGCGCTGCGAGTAGAGCCTCCGGCGCTGAGGCACCACCTGCTTCGGCTGTCCCGCCGTCCCGCCGGGCTTCCATCAACGTGGCCAGCCTCAAGTCGGCGCCGACGACGAAGATTACAGGACCCTCCCCCACCTCGAGGCGCGTCTCCCACGATGCGAGCTACATTCCTCAGCAAAGGCATTCACCGGCCCAGTACAGCACAACCACTGCGCCTCCAAGCAGCATGATGGCGGATGACCGAGCCGTACCCCGACAGAGGCCACGCCGGGGGTCTATGCAATTCTTCGGGGAGTCCGATGGGTCCATGGCCTCCCCCACCGTGCAGAAGCGTCGCTCTCCCATCAGAGCTTCTCAGGGCCTTTGGGATGGAATCCAGGAACCCACCATCTTCGAGTCTAGCGCCGCAGCAGCCGAGGCCAAGAAGCTAAACAGGCGCACAATGATAGAGGCGCCGTCGAAACCCATGTCTGCCCAGGAAACGCGGCGTATGAGCACCGGGGATGTGAGCGAGTCGAGGGACAAGCCGGCCGGGAAGGCCCCGCAGACAGGAACCGGTACCAAGGGGCCATCAGGGGAACCCTCAGTTCCTGACATTTGGAGAGACCATCATGTCGACTGGACCCACGGTGATGAAGAGGACAGCAAGAAACGAAGGTCGAGTCGGCTGCTGCGGAGGTTTGGGCTTGGTAGGCCCTCACACGATAGTTCTGGCGCTTCATTTGAGGAGGGTAGTGATGACACGAACGAGGGCAGCCGAGCTGCATCGCGCCAAGCCTTCGAGGTGCCCGAATCGCCCAGGTCGCCAAGGATCAAGTCTTTGTGGCCTTTCAGGAGGTTATCAGCGCACCTCAAAGATCACCACTAGGGGGTTAGGCGGTCGCATTTATTCCCACAGTCAAATTTGAAAACACATAGCCATCACAACAAAAGCGTACATCCCCCTCGAAAACGAGTTCTGCTTTTAGTCCTTGGACCGACGAGTCTCCGCGGCCACAAGGTTTCTGAGCAGCTCGTTATCCTGGTCTGCCAACCTCTTCTGCACCGCACCCTCGCCATTCGCGCGCTCCTCTCTGCTCGAAAGAAGATGGAGCACGAGCTCCTGATACTCGCGTACAGCCTCGCCTTCCTCCCCGGCTGCCTCCCTCGCGCGATGAAGGGCTTCTTTCCCTCTCCGTATACCCGTAGCTCGGCTCCAGATTTCCTTTTCGAGACGGCGACTCTCAGACGGTCTTCCGCCCAAGAAGGCCGGCGGTTGGGTGGATTGCGACGGTGGTTGGGTGGCGGCGTGGATCTGGAGTAGTTGGTCGGGGAGATGGGGGTATTTTTTGAATAGCATTTGTAATTTTTCGGAAGACTCGAGGACGCAAAAGGGGTTAGACGGGTCGATTTTGGGTTTCTCGGCGTTCCTAGGCGTTGGGTCGGTGGGTGGTGCTTGGGGCGGTTCGGGATCGGGTGGGTGGTTTTCTCGGTGGATTTTGTTGCATGCTACCGAACAACTAGATAGCGGGCGCGTGAAGTACGCAATGATTAGAATATTTGAAATGAAGATTGAGCTTAATAGAAGGAGTCGCGCATGGAAACGCGTGATTCTCAGGTCTCTACGTGCTTGGCAGGATGGCAAGGAGGGGGAGGGCCACTCACTATGGCATGCGACACCTAGGACATTTGTATTTTCCAGGATTGATGTTGCAGATTCCGCAGATTCCAGATCTGGACGCGTTCGCTGTTGAGGCGGGCTCCGTATAACTTGGTTCTTTCGAGTTCGTAGGGACGGCAGGCGCGTTTGAATCTGGTGATGTTTCGCCCATGCTCGCCTTGCCCTCCTCAGGTCGTGTCTCAGTATCTGCTGGGTTTGGCATTTTGCCTGGCAATTGTGAGAGCTACGACTGTGAATATGGTGATAATAAACTCGGATAAGTTGAGTAGCTTCTTGATGTTCTTCTTAGGGATGTAAGGGAATAGAATCGGGGAAGAGAATAAGGATATGTTGTGCTGTCTGTTGTTATTAGGAGAAGGAGCAAGCTTGATGGTTTTTCTCTGGCGGCGACTTCACATGCGAAGCTTTTTTGTCCCTGAAATCAAAGCTCCAGAAGGATGAGTCTGATTGGTTGTGTGAAAGTGGGATATTCTGTTTGCAGGAAGATAGGAAAGATAAAAAGCAAGTCAACATGTACCGAAGCACAGACCAATTGGAGGTGGGATTTGTCTCCAATTAGTTTGTACCTCTGGGGTTGCGTCATAAAAGATTTTCCATTCAGCGGCTCTGAATTACTAATAATATTTCTCAGCACTTCGGTCCAAGTCGGCCTATCAAATAAGAACTTCCGGGCGCACCTTGGAAGGCGACGGAATTCCTCCCGGCTTGCAACAACACTTCCTCGGAGATACTGTCGCCAAAGCAAGGATCAATCTTCGACATGTCCTTATAACCAAGATAACCACATAAAATCCTCTCCCTTACTACTTCTAAAAACCATCAATTGATACTTGCCACACAATTCAAAACCCACCAGAAAGCGTCAAGAATCATGGCATCGCGAACGAATCCCAAATCTGCCCTGGGCCTGCTGGCCAGGACAAAGCAATTCGTCCAGATCCCCAAGAACTCGACGACAACTTCTCGCAACGTCGCCCGACAGCTTCACACCCGGACCAGAGCCCCGGCCCCCATCCTATCTGCGACGGCAAGGCCAAGGCTATCATCCCAAGCCACAACTCCCGCGTTCGCGGGCGCACTACTCCGTCCCCAAGGCTCCCGCACAATCTTCATCCAAACCGAGTCAACTCCCAACGCCGACGCCGTCAAATTCGTCCCCAACCACCGCGTGATCCCCGAGTCCATCAACGCCCCCTACATCGAGTACCTCAACCCCCGAAGCACCATCTCTCCTCCCTACCCGTCGCCGCTGGCCGCGAACCTCATGAACGTTGACGGCGTGACGTCGGTCTTCTACGGCACCGACTTCATCACGGTCACGAAGGACCCCGATGCGAACTGGGCGCATATCCGACCGGAGGTGTTTGCGCTGATCACCGAGGCCGTGACGTCTGGACAGACCCTTGTCAACACGGTGGAGGGCAAGGATGGTGCGAGCGCCGCCGAGGAGGACAGTCTCGCGTACGACGAGAACGATAGCGAGGTCGTGGGGATGATTAAGGAGCTCTTGGACACTAGGATAAGGCCGGCTATTCAGGAGGATGGTGGCGATATTGAGTATCGGGGGTTCGAGGATGGGTATGTCTCTTTGAAGCTGCGTGGGGCTTGCCGGACGTGCGATTCGAGTACTGTTACGCTCAAGAACGGAATCGAGGGCATGCTTATGCATTATGTGAGTTTTTGGAACCCTTTCCTCCATGTTGTGTGTGAATCAATCCATACTGACATTTCGCAGATTGAGGAAGTAAAGGGTGTACATCAGATCCTAGACCCCGAGGAGGAGATTTCCATGCACGAGTTTGCCAAGTTTGAGGAGAAGCTCAGGAGCCAGCGTGGTCCCCAGGAGTAAAAAGAGGATGCAAAGCGCTGGTTGAGTTCCAGCAACGGAGCCAGGAACCGCCGCCGCAGGCTGTCGCAGCGGCCGACTACGAAGGGTGTGCAAACACTTAAACTGTATCGATACCCATGGATAGAGAGATATTAACAAAAACTAGAAGTGCATATGATACGATGAAAAGAAGAAGAAGGTCTATGAGAATATAGGGCGGTCTATCACGGAGACTAGCGGAATTGTACTATTATTTTGAATCTCAAGCTCGACTCTCCCAATACCATATGTGCCTGCCCGTGCCCTGCCGACCCGCGAATAGTTTGACCCCCTCTTGAAGGAAGGAGCTCCGCTCAGCTCCTTCCATGCCACGATCGCAAGGAAACCCCTCCGTAATAGCTTTATATATGAGATCCCGCGGAGAACTTCCAACCGAGCAGCTCAAGCAGCAATACTGCGACCAGTGGCCAAGTGGTCAAATGGAGCGCTCAGAAGGTTAGAAAATTGCAATTTTCGTAGCTCGCGGGAAAGCAACCAGGATTCGATCCTGGGGGCAACCCGTGAGCGAGCTTTTTGGTAAAATTTTATTTTTTTATACTTATTTTAAATTTTTTTGGCTCTCTCAATCTATTGCAACTTCTTCGTTGCTTATTATTTTATTTCTCAGAGTTAATGGATACAGGAAAGGACAAGAATCTACGAATCGTTCTCCTCGAACGCCGAACCTGGGACATCAGCTTAACAGGCCCGAACCTATGGTACACCACCAGCTCTAATAACCTAGCGAAGCCAACAATATATCGGGAGAGGCGGGGCACTCAATGGAACATGTTTATAATACAAAAGAGGCAGCTCTTCCTCACAGGCTCATTCGGATAAATGCAACGGTGAACGGGCGAGCTTGTTGATTTGGCGGGTACCGGGTCTTTACACACGCTCCAACTTTCTCCACACTGGAAATACGGATAGAACTTCCCCATCCTCGAGGAAACTATGCCCGGGAGGAACATATTCCAGGATGCGGGCCGTTGAATGCGGGAACTTGAGCTTAGCCGTGCAATTGGGGAAGACGGAAGGGGGGGATTTGCTATGTAAATGCCCCGGTGGCCCGCTTTCTTCTTAATTGAAGATGTCTTCACGTCTACGGTGCCCAGTTTTGCTTAGGAGAGAATCTATTATAAGACTGAAGAGTAAAGAAGCGATGAAGGGCCTCGTGCTCGCCTGCGTAGCCGTCCTGGCCGTCCCCGCTGCGGCGGTCATCGACAGGCAGAAGGTTGTCCGCGCATTTAATCCCAAACGGACGAGCAGTTCAGAGGAAACGCCATTGCAGGTTGGAAACGGCAACTTTGCCTTTGGTGTCGATGTGACGGGCCTACAGACGTTTAAGCCGTTCGCGACCATGTCGACGTGGGGATGGCACAAGTTTGCGCTCCCAGAGGCCGAGAACCAGACGTCGCCGGAGGGTGAGCTCTAAACAAATATCCACCATAGATCGGGAGATTTGTTCATACTAATTGGGTTTGACAGAGTTCAAGGGCGTCGAGTGGGATACCCACGGAAGACCAGTCTTCTACAATCAGCCCAACGAAGACCAACCCGATCTCTCCAACTGGCTCCGCGAGAACCCCCACCGCCTCAACCTAGGCACCCTCGGCTTCTCATTCGCAGACGACATTACCGAGGACGATCTCACGGCAAAGACCCAAACGCTCGATCTCTGGACTGGTATCATCACCTCGTCCTTCAAATACAAAGACACCCCCGTGACGGTCCAAACAGTTGCGGACCCGAACTCCGACACCGTCGCCATCACGATCGACTCTCCCCTCCTCGCATCAGGAGACCTCCAACTCTCCCTCGACTTCCCCTACCCCCTGAACGAAAAGTTCAACGCGCCCTTCGTGGGCGTGTATGATCGGGCGGAGCTCCACAACGTCACTCTCCGCAACATTGGCGACCAAAGCGCCGAGGTGCGCCACGTCCTCGATGAGACGGCTTATAGGGTTTTTCTCCGCTGGGAAGGGGATGCGACGGTCTCTGGTCCACTGTATGAAGGCACGCACACATATTTACTTCGGAGTGGGGATGGGACCTTGAGATTGACGGCTACGTTCGCGGAGCGGAAGGTCTGTGGAAAGGCAGGGTCGGTGGAGAAGATCACGGAGGCGGCGGAGAGGTGGTGGGGGGATTTTTGGGAGAAGGGTGCTTTTGTGGATTTGACGGCGACGGAGGCGGAGGTGCAGAGGGAGGTGCAGAGGAGGGTTGTGTTGTCGCAGTATTTGATTGCTGTGAACTCGGCGTCGGATTTACCTCCCCAAGGTAAGCATGGTTCTCATTCCTTCATACATCTCGATGTCGATCGCTAACTTGTAGATAGAATCTGGTAAGAACACAAGAGATGGGAGCTTCAAACCTTGGAACGGGGGAGTTATTGGGGCTCGCAGCTGACATGTATCTCTCCAGGTCTCGTCAACAACGGCTGGTATGGCAAGTTCCATGTAAGTCCCCCTATTCCATCCCCATCACCGAAATCACCTCACAGGCTAATCATCGCAAGATGGAAATGTACGTCTGGCACGCCCTCCCCTTCGCCCTCTGGAACCACTGGCCACTCCTCAACCGATCCCTCTCCCACATCTACCCAGACCTCCTCCCCGCCGCCCTCCGCCGCGCCTCAACCCAAGGCTACAAAGGCGCCCGATGGGGAAAGATGACCGGCCCCGACTTCAACGACGCCCCCGGCGAGATCAACTCGCTTCTCATATGGCAGCAACCCCACCCCATGTACTTTGCCGAAACAGAGCGTCGACGAGCAGTCTCTTCTTCAGAAGAGGAACTCGCCGTGCTGGAAAAATGGGACGAGGTCCTCTCCCACACGGCCGACTTCATGGCCTCCTTCGCCTGGTGGAACGAAACGTCTGGATTCTACGATCTCGGTCCACCCATGTATCCCGCCTCCGAAAACACAGACCCAAAACTAACGCGCAATCCTACCTTTGAACTGGCCTACTGGCGCTTCGGTCTCGACATCGCCATCCAGTGGAAAGAACGCCAAGGTCTCCCCGCGCCGCAAGAATGGCTCGACGTACGCGACCACCTAGCGCCCCTCCCAACCGTCGACGGAACGTTTCCCGTCTACGAAGGCATTCCTGACATGTGGGTCTCCAACGCCACGACCATGGACCACCCCGCCATGACAGCCATCTACGGTCTCCTCCCGCCGCCGTTATCCGGCCCGGAACTAGACCTCGAGATCGTCCGCTGCACGGCCGAGCACGTCAGGGAATTTTGGGATTTGGACCAGTCGTTTGGTTGGGATTTCCCTATGCTGGCCATGAATAGTCTTAGGTTGGGAAATGTTGCTGATGCGGTTGGGTACCTCTTGCATCCGACGTTTGCGTTTGATGATGCTGGGTATCCGCTGGGTGGGACGAGGGTGCCAACGCCTTATTTTCCTAGCTCGAGTTCTTTTTTGATTGCGGTTGCTATGATGGCTGGGGGTTGGGAGGGGGAGGAGGGTGCGCATTTTCCTGAGGAGTGGGAGGCTGTTGTGGAAGGATTTGAGCTGACTTTGTGAAGACTTGAATGGGATATTTTGTATGTCTCGAAAGAGCGGGGTGCTAAAGTTGTTTCATCTTGTGTCGTTTCTGAGGAACAATATTTCAACTTCAGTTGGTCGGATCTGTAAACTGAGGAAAAGATCAGGCAATCTCTGATAGGCACCACGCCAATCCTCTCCAAGCGACCTCTCGAACTGGATACTACCAGCACCGGATACCCATAGCCAAAGGAGGTCATGGTAGCATACATCCACCAAATGGATTTTCTAGACACGTCTAAAATGGATCTATAACGTAACGTGCTCTTTTGTAAGGCTCTTCCTCATCAAATAGAAACAAGTCCAACAGGGGCATTTCACAATATTCTGCCCCAGAGAACGACCCAATCCCACCTAGGACCCTTCCCCCCACACCGTTCTCTAAAAAAATTCCATCCATCTTCTTCCTCCCAGAAGCTTTTAAACAACGTCCAAACAGCCCAGCCCCGCTCACAACAACACATCCCCCATATGCTCCCCCTCAAACCCAATAGCATTCAACCTCCCAATCCTAACCTTACTCTTCGCCTTCTCCGCCTCCCTCCTCTCCCTCGCTAGCTTCTGCACCACCTCCGCCTCGGCCGCGTCGTACCCCGCTGGCGGCTCGTCATCCTTGTCGAGGTCGATCTCGCCCAGGAGGAGCACGTTCTCGCCGCGCACGAGGAAGATGCCTCGGGGGATGTCGGCGTAGAGGCCGCGCTGTGTCGTGTCGATGGAGCCGTCTTCTTTTAGGGGGGGTGGGACGAAGATGCGTTCGATTGTTGATTGGAGGACGAGGTTGGCTTTTAGGGAGGAAAAAAAAGACGTTGTTAGAAAAAGGGAAGTTACAACCCGGGCCGCAAACGGAGAGATATGAGTTGAGGTCTCCGGTTCCCTTGAGCAAACGCACCGAATTGATCCCAGCTTCTCAGTATGCCAATAAGTTTCCTTCCATCACGTAGCGCAACCATCAACTTCTCTGCATGAGGTAAAAGGAATTAGTTAGCGGGTGAAAAGCCCAATGCTTCCTCCATTGCGGGGCAGTTCCCCTCCCCCGCGCTGTCTCGCCTTACTATCTGTGAGATCCAAAAGCTGCGCCGCAGTCGTAAACATCTGAGGCGGTAACTGCTGAGGAACCGGCGGGGCCTGAAGACCACCCGGCGCGCTTCCAGCCGGAGGAGGCGCCGCTCCTCCTCCACCGCGGGGTCCGGAATCGGATATCGTTAGGTTTTCCATCGTGTCATTCGGATGTGTGTGGGGTGCGATTGTCTATTGGCAGTCTCGGTTTCTAGTGCGGGCCATTAGGCGAAAAAGAAGTCTGTACGGAATAGAAGAGTAGAGGATGTCGGTTGTGAGATTATAGAAAGCTTGGGGAGGTTCGCTGAAGCTTTGTCCTGTTCGCGCTGGCCAGTTAGGATTATAGGACCACAAGAGTAAGGCGGGAAGTAGGAAAGACGGTTTGTCTTTGGGTAGGAAAAAAAAGAATGCTAGACTTACCGTTATTCTCAAGGGAGAAAGGCACACCAAGATCTCGAGATTGGTATTAGTCCACAAAATAAACAGTGCCCTTTCAATCTCATCATGGACACTCTTCGATATGAGTTGTCGTTGCTTGCAGAGGTCGATGCGCAAGCTCTCTCGAACTCGGAATTTCCCTGGTAGAATCAATGTGGGGTTTCCAGCCCATCACGTGTTGCTTTTAAAGGCCCAATTTTTTAGCAGAAAATTTAGCGGACCGCCGCCAGCTGCAATGACACATTTTAATTTTGACTTCATCTTTGTCTTTTTCGTAATCAATCTGGTTGCACGTAGATCTAGAGTTACACAGCTTTGCAGTTGAGATCTCACCAATGAAATCCAGCCGGGAGCTCTCAATGTGTAAAGGGTCGCTCATATCCTGCTTATGACGTACTTGCGAGACGTGTGTCCCTCCCTTCCATCCCTCTTCTAGAAACTCTAATGGGCGACCTTGTTTAACACAGCATCTTATACATTAATATTGTATTACCAGTCGTATGCGCCCTGGGGCTCTCTACTCTTCTGCCTCTCATATCCTCCCCTTTCTATATGTGTATGTGTTCAAATAGGGGAAAATGCGATGCAATCTCATCATTTGTTGAATATAATGCTCGAAGAAAATATTGGTAAACCAAGCAACAGGTAATCCATCGCTCCCAAGTCGGGCGTACTTCCCGAATGCATCGAAAGACCGGGAGGTCAACATCTATCAAGGAGGTGGAGCATACATGGCAATCAGGAGAGTATCTGGACAAATAGGACGAAAAAAAAAAAATGATACCCACGGCTGTCAATGCTAGACTGGCGACCAACCCGTCCACTGTGCTAGGCCCCTCGAGAGATGTGGTGACCCATCAGCTCTGAAGAGCTAGCTCGAGGTGTGGAAGTGAAACGACAGCAAATGGCACCATGACCCTCGCAGTAGACATTTGCCAAGATATGCTTCAGTGATCCGTTCGAATAGTTCCATCAAACACATCACAGTGTAGGGGCGAATGCTCGTCTTTCCGGGAGTCTCTTCTTCAATATTTTCCTGTTGTTCTTCTTCGATATCTTTTCCCCTCCTCTCTATATGACCCTGCTCTAGTCCCATACCCTCCCTCCATTTTTTCTGTTTGCTCCACCGTTGTTCCGGTTGATCCTGCTGGCCAGGAGGAGAAAACCATGGCCTGATTAGGGGATGGGGATGGGGCATCTAGGATGAAAAAAAAACAATGCTCTATGTTAAAAACATAAACTGCCAACAACGCCGTGGATAAAAATGCAGATGTATATGCCGCTCTTGGTGATGTTTTGGGAACGCATAAGTTGCCTTAATCCGGAAAAGGTTGAATCTCGAGAGGAAAACTCGCCTCCTCCGTGTACTCGACAGTCAAATTGAGGAGAGAATCAGGTACGGTTGGGGTAGGAATTATTTGAATGTTATCGTGATAATGAAGGTTCGAGGGAGGTCAGGTGGTCGGTTGCTACTGATGGCAGACTAGACCAACCGTGATCGCGGTCGAGGGCTCCTGTTGGGGTTCGAAGAATAAACGTGTTGGGGGACTTCGGGGAACCATGAGATTCAAGGGAAAGAAAAAAGCGGTAATGCGCAACATCCCGAAAGGCGAGCAGATATCTCGTATAAGCGCAGGATAAGTGAAGAGGGGGGAAGAAAAAGAATATAGGATATCTCAAAGAAATGAATGAAGGCGTGTGTATAGTTCCCCCAGTGTCTCGCCGGAAAATAAAGAGTTGTTCGAGCCCCAACGGGAAGCTAGACTAGCGGCATGAGACCCAACTAGCCGTTCTCTTTCGCCGCCGAGTTGCCCCATCAGTGCTTCTTCATGGTTGACCGCTCCAGAGCCTCCTGAAGCTCGGGTCTCGCGGTAAGGGCCTCCTTGGCCTGCTTGAACGTCATCCACTGACGCTCGCGCTTGTGCTTCTCAGGCCATTCGGTCTCCTCCCTCACGACGGTAGCTTCGTAGAAACGGTAGAGGGCCTTGGAGTTGTCCTTGGAGCTGTTCTTCGAGGGCTTGGGGGGCCGAGACTCGGTGATGTCACCGAGATCATAGTCAATCTGGATGACTATTCCCGCTTCCTCCCAGGCCTCACGCTCAGCAGCCTCCGTGCACTCCTCGTCAGACTCCCATCCTCCCTTGGGGAGCACCCAGCCTTTTCTCCTAGTAGACTGGATGAGAAGGACGTACTTCCGGTCCTCCGTCAATGGGACAACACCAGCGACAAGTCGCTCTCCCTTCGAATTGTATCCTATATAAAGCATGTCAGCTCATTGGGTCTTTCTTCCCTTCAGGTAAGCGAATTGGATACATGTCGGATATCCCGGTGCACGTGAGACCCGGCTTGGGGCTAGCGGTCTGACCACCAGAGGGGCCAGACACACTTTTTTGAGGAGAGCAGGGAAAAATACGTACTTTGTTTTGATCTTCCCGTTCGGGATTCCATGGCCCGACTACTCGTTGCGGCAGCCATGACGGTGGCGAGTTTCGGCGTGAAGACACTCGAGGTCAACAGTTCCGGAGCGCCGGGAAGCCAGTTGATGTAAGGTTGCGCACCCAACGGTGGTTGGAAAGTGGCAAATCTTTCAGACAGACAGGTCGGTCCAGTCAAGGCTCGAGTGGTCTCAGGGCACTGACAGAGAAGGGAGGGAAAGGTAAGGAAAACAAGAAGGTAGGTGAAGAAAGGAAAGGAAGTGAAAGGGAAAGAGGGCTGGATCTCGTGCAGGGTGAGCTTGGTCAAGAGTTATTAAGCTCCATGGTTGCGCCCTTGATACCGTTGGAGTTTGGTAAATTTGGAGGAATCAAAGGAAGACGAGGGTCCAGAAGGACCTTTTCCAGCGCGAGAAGGCAATTCAAAAACGAATTGTCCAAAAAGCAGTTCTCTGAATGATAAGTGGAAGAAGGGGTCTGCAACCTGCGGAAGCTGGGGAGCTGGTGCAGGGGAAAAAAAAATTACAGGTGCAGGAGCCACTCAGTGGAGGGGCAGTGAAGGGGTTTTTCTGAATGGGATAAGGGGAAAGACCAAGGGTAATAGTGGGGGGGATGGGGAGTAGAATAGAACTGGGGCACTGTACTGGCTACTCGTTAGCGTGGATATACTTGACATGGACTGTGCTTTGGAACCCCTCGGGGGAGCTTCGGTTCTGGGCTGACCTTAGCAAATCGGTGCAATTGTACTAGACCCAGTAAAGTAATAGTTCACGGAAGCCTCCGTAACGGGAACAGAACAAGGTCTAGTGTAAGGCGCAAGGTAAGACCAACGTGGTAGGTTCGAGGTTGCTAGGATTTTTTTCCTGTCCGTCTTTTTTTTGTATTCCTTTGCTCCTTTTTATTTTTTTTGTTCTTTCTCTTCTTTTTGTTCGGTTTTTGAGAAGGGTCCGGATTTATATTGGAAAATTCGTGAAAAGCCACAGATTCCAAGAGTGATGATAGGTGTGCGTGGGGGTTTGATGGAGGAGCAATGGCGAACTTGTCTCTTCCATCCGCAACGAGGTCTGAGGTGGTTTATGGGAGAATTGGGTTGGTTGTTTTGAGGGTTGGTTGAGACCAGCACCACGATGTTGAGCTGCCTAGTGGGAGCTCTCGAGGTGGCGGTAAGTTTCTAAACAACAGGAGGAACTTAGTTATGATTCATATGTCGAAGGAATGGAACCGCCGTCTGGTCTGGCTGGGGCGGCCGAACAGTCAGGCCAGGGGAGGAGCGCAAAAGGACTTGAGCATACACACCCAACAAAGCAGGCAGCAGGTAGGTTCAATGCCACACCAGCCAAGTACCAACAACAGAAGACAAAATTGTCAAAGTATCGCCTAGCGCAACAACAGCTTGGAGACGGCAGGTGCTAGCGTGACACTTGTTGCCCTGGTGGTGCCCTTTTAGTTTGATCTTCTTGGGAGATTCCTCGACGGTCTTCAAAATATGCCGTAGGCCCGGTTTCGACACAGGAGATGACTCCGCCGCTAACGGAGAGGTTAGAAAAAATAACTAAGGAAAAAAAGTTGACGTTGAACTCGGACGGGCAAGTGGTAGCGTGTAGAGCTGAGATAGGAACGAAGAAATCCAGGGAAGGACAATTCAAATTGACTAATGATCGGCAAACGAAGAGACGTAGAAAGTATCAGGCTATCGATAGAGTGAATTGGGAAGATCCAAAGGAGCTGGAGACCACTATGGAGCCTGCTGCACTCTTGATGATGTCTAGTGAGATCATCGACACCAAGCGGGAGGAGGGCAGTATTTTTCAGGGCAAGTACACGGGTTATATATTCGCGTGAGCCGCAAGGCAGCACCTTGGACAGCTTGACCCCATGCCCCATGCTCAATCAGTGTATACCGCCACCCTGTTGAGCACCCTCAAAATGTTAGACCGACACGGAAAAGCATGGTGTGTGAAGAATGGGGGTGACAAAATATGTGGCAGGGTGTAGTATGTACGGGTGCGTTGCGATGCGGGTATCTTAGGACAGGCTTCTTGCCTAGTTGTGGGGGAAAGCCGGAAATAAAATTGAAAATAAAATGGTACAGCATCCAAACAGAGTTGTCCAATGTTCCTTTTGGATATCCATTGCCAACACATACTACATGGCAGGAGGAGGCATTTGAAAGTAGTGGTACCTGTAGATTACTGCGTCCCGCCCTGTCCTGTCCTAGACGATCTCTGGATCATCGTATGGATTGTGCAGCGTGGGGAGCAACGACTTTACATGAAGCCGTGCCAGATATTGGTGGCACCTGGCATTCGGTGGCAACTACAAGTGCGAAGTAGGAAGAATATGACTTAGATCTTGTAATAAGATCCGTCAAAAAGGAATCTCTACGCGCCAGGCGAATTCCTATTACTGTTAATCACTCGGTTAGGAAAATACTGCCGAATTCTTGAAGGGTAATCTCCATCAAACCGTTTTTGGGGGGAAAGGGAATGCCATCTACTTTGTATGGATGAGATGATGGTGGTGGGGTGTGCAACTAGCACTTCAAAGTAAACCCGCGAAGAGGAATTATACGAGTGCTAGGATCTAGGTTTTTTCGAGATGCAATGAAGTGTCGCGTGGAACCCAACCAGAAACTATCCATGTACCCGACTGCATCGGAATCAGCTCAAGTGCTTTGTGAGTGACATCAAATCAACTCGAAGCCCATACCACCACCCCTCTCCACTTCCTGGGGGTGGCTTGCAACGATGGGAAGGGGTTGCCAGAGGGGCAGAAGAAGAAGATGATTGATACCTCTGTCCTGTCCCCAAAAAGCTCGCCCGTGTCGACCAGAGGGCAAAAAAAGAAAAACCGAATTGTTCCCACCGGGACATCCTGGACTGAGGTACAAACGCCTTGTCACGCCAGGCTTAAGCAGGGATCGACCTGCATCAATGCTGGCCTGGCGATTGGTCCCCTGGCTTCTGAGCTAGCACCGGCAGGATGGATAGCTGTATAAATCACCATCGACCAGACACACAGCACAGATTGGATATTGGATGCACGTGTTTGAAACCTGTCGTCCATCGTCACTTCGTCGTGACAGTTACGACCAGTCGTGATACGGCGGGGCGAGGTATCAAGATCCTCAGGAATAAGGTTAACTGGCGGGCAGTATAGGTATAATGTACCTGCAGATTCGGTAGAGGCCATTTTCATGTGGATTCAGCTAGTTGTAACGCTTCAATGCTCCAACAATGACGGTTCCGGCTAGTCGCTCTCCAGCTGGAAGAAGCCCCTAGAGTTATCTCGGGTGGGCATCGCTGATATCGGCTCGTCATTGCTATTACCCTCCAGTAATGCCTTCGTGCTCCTAACGCCAATGGTGTTAGACCATTTGCCCAGAACGGACACCCAACAGGGTCTTACAAAATGCCGGGGACCAGTTTTTAGCACAGCGTTAAGTGGATTCTGCCCAGAGTTTTGAGTCTCAACTTCCGTGATACCATTGTACACTACTTCGTACAAAGTGTGAGCAACATTGAACAGACTAAACTCCATCTCAGCCCCACTAACATCATACACGGAAGGCACGGGCAGGACGAGCTCTGGTAATATTGAAGAGACAGCAAGAGCGCCTTGGCCTGAGCCCTCTAAGTTTCCCCGTCTATACAAGTATACACGAAGGTGAACGGTCGACCGGAAGGTCGATGCGGAAGGCAGTTACTGCCGAAGGAGGAGCGGGACAGCTCTTCCAAAGCATTACTTGATATTCTAAGCATTATCGAGATCGCCCTGTCTCAACTGCGAGGTAAGGAGCTGGCATGGAAGGTCCTTCGAAACCTGGCCGATGGGTCTTGAAGTAACCTGTCAAGTCTGGACGAGTCCCAGGCGATGTGGCTGGCACATGTAAGGGGCGGCGCCAAGAATAGGACATCATTGATCTTTTCCACCTGTGAGGACAGAGACATGACCAGTGGGCCAGTTCCTTCCCATTACTTGGTACCTTCTAAAACACCTTCTACACTGAAGTTTACACACCCGCCCGTGACTTCCTTCATCACAACATGAACTGGGGGTTTTTTAGAGATGACATTTGATTACAACAACCCTCCCTTGAAAAGGAAGTAACGAGTTATCCCCCGAGTCGAGCTTTTTGCATCACGCCTCTAAACTCACTCAGCTCAAGTAATTCTTACAATTGCAAGTCCAGCATTAACTGATTCTTCGCCACCAAAATGCTCTGCAAGAAACCCCGCCCGAGGCTAGCGTGAAGTGTTAGCATTTATCATTCAAGAAGGCCTGGCCGAGCACGAAGTACTGGGTACATGATCATGAGTTGGCATTCAGCGTCGCACACATGCAACTGGCGCAGCGTGTCAGCTCAACTCGACCACAAACAACATACATCCAATCTCATCAATACACCAGAGACTGAGCGTGCTTCTTCCAGTATCAATTGATCGAATCTTGCCCCACCCCCGTTTCTCTTTGCTGCAGTACACTATTTCCTAGGACCTTATCCCACAAGAAAGAGGCCATCCAACCTGATGAGCGACGCGCCCCCCGCTTCATAACGCTTCAATACGGTATTTTTTTCGATTCTTTTTTTACCATGATAGTATCCTTGCTTCTCTAGACCCAATCCAATCCAGTCACAGCAGCCTAATGGGTGCGTACTTGACGACTTGTTCGCTTCGACAGGACTCGCCACATTGACCACACCCTTCCACATTCTTCTCTCCCACACCGCCTGGCTCGCCTGGCCAGCTATAAACCGACCTTCTGGCGTCAGAACTCGAGCTTAAACGGCCCAGTGCACAGGCACACGACAGCTCACGAAAGCCCACGAGACCGCAATCACCAAAACTAGGCATTTTTTTTCTCCCCTCCTCCAGCCTGGCTGTCTGTCACCATTCCTGCCAGCATTGAGTGTCAGCTCAACTCCCGCCTAACAAACAAGTCAGGCTCATCTCACGCATCCAGACAGTAAGTATCCTGATTTCATCAACTGTACAGCAGACACGGCGTCCACAACTTCAACAAGACACCACGACATTGCCCGATACCAGAGCGCCCCGCTTAGTCTTCCAGGAAACCCCTCTTTCCCCGCCAACCATTCATTTGAGAAGAGAAGCGCAAGGAAACAAACCCTATTTCCCTCTCTCCTTCATGAGGTGTTGTATCCCATCTGCAGGCACGGGGGAAAGGGGAAAGAAAAGAAGAAGAAGAAGAAGAAGAAGAAGAAGAAGAAAAAGATCCTAATCCAATGCATCTCTCATACTTTTGGGACAAGAATGACTTCGTTTCCCGGCACGAGTTGACCGATATCAGTCTCTTTTTCTTACCCACACCCCTCCACTTCTATGAGATGGGATCCCCACATTCGGATTTCGCTCAAACTAGCATTTGATAGGCATTGTTGCACTGACAAGGAACTCGGCTGACATCAACACTAAAAAGAAAGCGAGTCCTGTTTCTCGTCTCGAAAGTCGATACCCCGAGAGGCCGCTAGATTACCTTAGCTGCCCTCGGCTCGGGTAGTATTGGATGCAATGGACGATGCGGATGCGCGAACCCCTGGAGCTGCATTATCCTATATATCCCCCATTGGTGAGTTGTTCCACATTCGTCTCCTCCAACCATTTGAACCCGTGCAAGATCTCCAGCACGCCGTTGGCTCGTTCTTCTTTTTTTCTGGAAGCATTTCCCCCTCACTTCATTGCATGCTTTCTTGGTCCAAGCAATCCTTCCAAGCACCATTGCTCCCTCTCCTCATGGCACAGCATCTACCTGCATGCAGGCCCGCCAAATGTTTGCATTTTTACTCCCGGCCAATGTACTAGTGGCAAAGCACTTCCGGACCCTCAGGTCGATTTGTGTCGAAGACGTGTTGCATGATGCTGTTGCTATTGAATCTTCGACTTGCTCTGCACTGAGGACTCCTTGTTACAGCTTTCTCAGGCTGGCCTGTACGGCGTGTTGAAGCATTGCCTTTTCTGGGTGGGAAGAATTAGAATCGGATGAACAACGCAAACTCGCCTTCTAGGAATAGAAGTCGAATCGCCGGCAGAGCTTACCCCCACGCTCACCCGGCTTAGTTCCTCGATCTATATGATCCATTACCAGTTGCATTTCTTGCATCTGCGCCTGTCTTTTCTGTTGAAGGTGTTGTTAAGCACACCAGGATATGATGTGGGATGCGTGTTTAGGAATCAGGTGCTTAAACTACGCTCCTGGTTGGCAGACCGCAAAGCTTCCACAACGCATTCTTAGTGAGATGCGTTTCATAACCACCGAGAATCGTATAACTGCAGGCCCGATTCTTGCTGGTCCCGCTCCACGACCACCACGCTCGGAGTGAGCGAGCGACCTATAGCGTCTCTCTCTTTGATAACACTTTCCCATCATGCCAGCCCATTCTGCGTATTCATTATGTGATCCACGCCTCGCCCTTCTTCTTTGAGGCCGGACTCCCGCGTGTGGTTTGATGATGCCTAGACCTTTCGCTAGTTACTAATTCTTCCTATTGCAGGTTATACGAACTCGTCTAACTGTGGCTATTGTGGTGGTGGAGGACGTAAGAAAAGTCAGTCATCCCCATTTAACCCCCACGGTGGTCCAGCACAGAGGTTGCCCTGGCTGGCCTTGGGCGGGAAACTTACACCTACACCTCGCTCTGTACTCTCTCGATGTCCTCCCCGTTTTGGGAACCGTGAAGGCTCCCTGTTCGTCCCCGGAAACGCATGTGCTCGCTCTGTTGGTTTTCAGTTTATGTGAGATCTGACCGGGTTTTTTTGGGTGGAAATGCAGGTTACTCCTACTATGCCTCGGCTGTCTCGTTGACGCCGGAGTTTTACCAATCCCTGCTCGACCGTACATGGAGACGTTCTGGAAGTCTCTTGTACCGGCCGGATCCCCGGAGTTCCTGCTGCCCCCACTACACCCTCCGCCTGGATACGGACCTATTCTGCCCAACGAAGGATCAGCGTCAGACTGTAAACCGATTCAACAGGCATATCATCGGCGAGGCTTATGCGCGTGAAGCAGCCCGCCTCTATCCTCGGTCACGCGAAGAGGCAAAAAAGCGAGATAATGTATTTGACCTAACCGAGAGGATCCACGAGGCCGAAATTGATGCCTTGAAAACCCCTCCATCGCCGAGCCATGAGTTTTCCGTCACGATAGAGGAGGACTCCTTCACAGAAGAAAAGTACAAGGTGTTTGAGAATTACCAAATGAAGGTGCACAAAGAGACCCAAGAATCGGTCAGTCGAAACGGATTTACTCGCTTCCTATGCAACTCGCCAATTACTAGACGAACCGAAACTTTGAAGTCCGGGAGAAAACGGCGCCTTGGGTCATTTCATCAATGCTATCGGATAGACGGCGAGCTCGTTGCCGTCGGAGTGATTGATCTTCTTCCCCAATGTGTCAGTGCCGTCTATTTCTTCTATCACGAATCTATTCACAAGTTTGCACCTGGAAAGTTGGGTGCGCTGAGAGAGATTGTTCTAGCCAAGGAAGAGGAGTATAAGTGGTGGTATCCCGGCTTCTACATCCACAACTGTCCCAAGATGAGGTACAAGATTGATTACTCTCCCCAGTTCATCCTTGACCCCGACACCCTTGTCTGGGAACCCCTGGACTCTCAGGTCCTGGCCATCCTTGATAGGGGAGCGTATGTGGGAATCTCGGAGGCGCTTAAAGAAGGGCAAACGAAGACAGTGAACGGCGGTGGCGGTGATCTGGGAAAGGCTTCCGAATCGCCACCTCCATTGAAAGGAGAGGAAGAAGAAGAAGAAGAAGAAGCCCACAAGTCAGAGGAGGATGCGAGTGATGCGAGTAGCGACGAGGGTGAGACCCTCCTGTTTACGAAGAAGATGCCTGGAATCCCAAGTCTAGACGAGATGAAGGAGGTAGACTTGGATGATGTCTTCCTGAGGCTTGGCGTAAATGGCTCGCTCCATAGAACGTCCGATCTCATTGTCTGGCACGATCTGACAATCGATGACTCTCCAAACATCAAAATGATGGTGGCTGAACTAGTAGCGGCATTGGGGGTTGACCTGATGGACGATTTCTGCCTCGATTTCACTCATAGGTGAATGGGAATCTGAGGGAGCAGATCTGCCCCTGCCCCTGCCCCTGCCCCTCCTTTCGCGGGATGACAAGTCACTATTACTTCAAGATACTTTGAAAAGTTCTTCCGGTCTTCTTACCCAGGTTGGGCAGGTAGTCACACTACTTATTTCCTATTAGGACCCCTCGGTGAAAAGAGTGGAAGCCTCTTGGCTGCGGGGGACCCTAACAAGTGAGAACTCTAGACAAGGCAAAGCGTATGGCGTAAAGTATGCATGCTGCCAGATAGTGCAAGTACTCTATTAGAACGGGCTTATTTCCCATCTGTATTTATGAATGAACGAAAACTCTACTCACGATAACATGCCGTTTTGTTTTATCGTTGCCATACGTGGTCTTACTAGATAATGTTGTCCATTTGAGGCAATTCTTCTTGTGCTCGGTGACGGTTTCGATCGTGGTCGGCTTGGCGCCTGTAAGAAACAACCATGCAGATTCACCAAAGCAGTAATATCAAACATTGGATGAACGTCCCCAACTAGAACGGCACGTCAGCCCGACACAGCAAAAGAAGGACCTATTCCCGGACGGCAAACACGGCGCGAACCGCACCTTCCCCCACGTGGGTCCTCGGTCAAGCTTTTTTTTTTTTTTCTATAAGTCCTTTGCGGGATTTCCCCCCGTACCTTGCATTTGGGACATGGGGAGGGTTAATGCTTGAAGGGGAAGGTGAGCACATGGCTCTCTTTCTTGGGGAAGAGAGGCTCGGTTCCCGTTTTGCTCAGGGATCCCGCGGGGGGTGTGGGTTGATCGCGGAACTAGTAGGGGGGAAGGGGTTGTTACGGGGGAGCTAGACCGTGGTGGTTCACCGAGGGGGGAAACGTGA
>SJVG01000051.1:0-87602 GCA_034774675.1 Scedosporium minutisporum
ATCCGTCACTTCGTAGACAACGGCGGGACGGCCGGCTGGAGGGGAGCAGGTGATGGTGGAGGGGATGGGTTCGGAGGTGCTTTCGGGGAGGGGCTTGTAGGAGATCATGTGAGGGTCGCATTTGATGAAGCCTTCGTGGTTTTGGAGGCTTGCGATGGCTTGGGGAGCCGTGAGGGTGGATGGGAGGGGGGTTTTGTGTTGGATGGTTGCTGAGGTGTTGAGGATTGCTGAAGAAGAGTTAGCGTGTGATAGGTGACGGAGACGAATGCTGGCTGAGGGGTGGACTTACACGACATCTTGGGCCAGGGTCTTGGTGATCGTTATTCTATCTTGGGAGCTGAATTAATGTCTAGAGGTGTATTGTGTCTAGTAAATCGTCGAGCTTGACTTGTTTATTTCTTTCCGTTTATTTATGTGTTCGTGATGAATTGGTCTAATTCCGAGAAGAGCGACTGATGAAATAGTGAGGCAAGTCCGAGGTTAAATCTCCGGTATCACCACCACCTCCTTTCGCACTGACACTCTAACTGTCTCATCGCCCAGCTCTCAACCCTGGTTTGAAGTCCTGGAATTGATGGGCTTAATCTTGCGTGGGGCACAGGCTAGTTATTCACAAGATAAGTGGACGGGATCAATTCTGATCTACAGGAAGGATAGGCGTGGACGAAGAGACAACAGCAGCCCTGCGCACTGTAATTTATTCCGTTTCGTCGGATTTTACATACAAGACTCCTTCTAGCTGGTAGGTACATATCGCTGTGCTTTATTGAGTGCCAGAAAATGCGATGATATCAATATGTTGTTTCTTCAGAAATTCACCAAACCCGGGGTCATGGAATAAGCCCGTGCATGGAGTGAGATAGAGTGAGCCCTTCATTCTGGATCCGGAGGATTATCCACAGGTTTCCTCCCCTTGGACGAGACTACATTCCCGACTTCTTTTTGTCATCGCCGCGGTAGCCTTTAAAGAATCTGCTTGCCTTGTAGTCGTCCCGAGTCCCCGTCTTTTCCGTGGTCCCGGTTTTCGCGAGCTGCGAATCCCGGGCAGCCCTTGCAGCCTCGATGATCTCCGCGATAGTGAGCGACAAGTCGAAAATCTTTTTCCTCGCGGCAACGGCCAACTCGTCGAGACGTATGCAATCTTGGCAATCTTTGTCGACGGAGATTGTATACATGGGATACGAGGTTCTGGTTGAGCAGGGAAAGTGGGACGCCTGGTCGAGTTGGTACTGTTCTTGGACGGCGCAATCGGCGAGTTTCTTGGTCCAAGATTCGTGCTTGCAGCTGTGAAGTATGCGTTTATAGAGACACATGGTGGGTATTCGTCGTCGTTTCTTCGTTTCGATCTCGGGCTCTGATGTAGATGATGGTCGCCAGAAGTAGACGATCAGGCATATGGAGACAGGCGCAGAGAAAATGTTCTTCTGATCCGAGAGTAGCACACTCTAAACCTTTCTTTTCAGCGACCAGACTATAAATACATGTAGTCTTTCCTTCGCCTAGGGCCTGGGACTGTTAACGTGCGATTAGTTTCTCTTTGTTTGCAAGGCTGCAGTAGAATAGAAGCGCCGAAGCGATTCTTGACAAAGGCCTGAGGTCCGGTCAATATCTTGTCTCTTGCCACGGCACTGCGCGCCCGATGGCAAAGGACAGACGGGACATACATAAAATATATGCATGCGGTGTTAGCAGATGAGCGGATTTCCAAAAGCTGTTTTCTAAAACAGAGGTAAAGCTCAGCCCTTAGGTCTTAGGCTGAGGCTCCAGGAGCGAAAGGGCGTCAGCTTCGAGAATCTCGGTGAAATCTCTAGCCCACAGCAGCCTATGGATCTCTTTGCGATCACGCACATGAGGCACCTCTAACCCGATGCGGGATAAGGTCTTCAGCAGAGAGGAGTCCGCCGCTGGGGATAGCACAATGCCAGATGACATTGAAAGACACTCGATATCTGTAGAAGAATCTCCAAAATACACCAGCGGTTTAGCGTCCAGGCCTGGTAGGTTCGCGAGAGCTCGGGCTTTGTCGGCGGAGGTTGCCAGGACACCAGTACCGTTGGGACCGGATATCTTGCCGTTCGCAACTACTTCGTTGGAGACGACTTGCAAATTGGCGATGAATTGTTGCAGGACGCCCTCTATGAAGCTACTCGACCAGTTGACAGATACGATGTAAATAAGCCATCCGCGTTCCTGGGCTGTAGCCAATAGATCCGAGATTCCCGGCCGCAATATCACGTTTCCTTCGCGCACTGCAGAGACACCCGCCGAAAATAAGTCTGAGGATGATATTCCATCAAAGATCTTGGATTCCTCGACTCGTCGAAGAGACGCCATGTCGACCTCGTAGAGGCCATTCAGAAACTTGGTTTCTTCTTCTAAACTCACTCGCTTATCCTGAGGGACTGCATAGTTGGAAACATAGTCGCTGTAGTCGCCATAATAAGCTTCCAGAATCTGCTTCCAAGAGTCTGAGAGATCTCTGTCATGCTGTTCCCTATGGAAGGAAATGGCGTGTTGGGCGAGCACTTCGATGGTGTCCTGGGTAGTGATGGTGCCATCGAAATCTAGCACGATTGCCATGGTTTCCGCTGTCGCTGCGGTGAGGCGACAATCGATCAAGATGATCAAGAGCACTGGGCGGCGAGTTGATCCGGATGCGTTGGGGGGGCAGAGAAGGTTGAAGTTCAGCACAATAGAGGATGCACCCCGCTATAATTCAGCACGATCAAGGTCAAGTCTCAAGGTCCATTGTCACCGCTCAATCTGTCCGTGGGTCCGAGATGGCGCAACTGTGCTGTGCCGATTTGGTGGGGGCCCTGGTAAAAATCCGGGGTTGGCAGCAGCCCACAGTTGCAGCGGCCAGCGCCGAGGACCCACTGGCGGATGCCCTCGGCTGAAATTCGGCAGCCTCATCAGGGGTTGATTCAAGTTCCAACGACATCGCCTCAGCTTTGGTTCGAGCCAGGGGAAGGCCGAATTTGTTTCAAGCAGATCTCCAAACGTAAACTTTTGCATGTCCTTCGTTGAGGCAATCACGGCGGGGTATTTCAATTCTGTGGTCTCGGCGCGGAGTTTCTTGTCATTTTCTTTCTTATGTCGGGCTAACTGCGAGTTCTGCGCTTCGAGTTCCTCCACGTCGATCATCAATTACACGAAGCCTCGAGGCTCTCAGCCGGACTGGAATAGTGAAAGCCTATTTTAAGTCCTTTGTCTTTTGTAAAGGACCACGATAGGCAAGGCTTTGGTTAGTATCTCCTTCCCCTATCTATGTATATCATGTGCAATATGCTATTGTCAATGTGCTTTGGGGCTTTGAAGTCCCTTTGGCAAGTGCTCTGTTTTTGGGAGGATATTTACTTGATCTGCTATGTTTGTGGAAATTGGGACTCTGTTCAGCTTGTTTGAGCTTTGTACAGGATGGCAGGGAGATGGCAGGGCGTCTGGTTCTAGTGCTGGGGCATGCTGTGACTAGGACACCACACCTTCCATGAGCTGCATACAGGGGCTTGGTATGGCTGGATATAGCCTTGACTTGGTCATACATCATGGATTTTTAGGGGAGGGCTAGATGAGATCGGGCCTTCCAGGCAATTAAAATGCAGGCTGGTGAGAAGGGCTGGCAGCTAGGCTGTTGGCTCCAAGTCCTTGAGAGGGATCCAGCTTCTTATCCGCACCTTCCTCTTCCTTGATCATGGCAACATGCCCTGGCCTGCCAGCCTACACTTGTCACCCACCTTGGCTTCATGGGAGCTTGGAGCATGTCAAGTCTTCTGGAAGACTTATGCCTTCCTTGGAGATGCCTGTGAATCACTTAGCTTGGCTCTTCTCAAGCTCCACCTCAAGCTGTCTGTTTACTCTGCCCTGTCCCCCACCATTTAGTCCTTCCATTACATCTCCAGAGCAAGCCAAGTTCATCATCTTTCATCACCTCCTCAAGCTCATTGCCCTTTCCTTTCCCTAGAGTTGGGGAGTCATCCAGGCATTCAAGTCTTGAAACCCATCCTGCTGGCAAATTCCTTATCCCCATCACAACCATACATCACCCACCACACTACCACCCAGCAAGCCTCCCCCAAAAACCAAGATGCCCACCTACGCTGGAGATCGTGCCCAGCGTCCTCTTCCTCGTTTCCGACGAAGTGATGGTATTCCAGGCGTTGACCCGCATTACCCTCCTTTCCTTGAACGCTCAGCTGTTGACCTGCAGTATCCCCCTTCTATTGGAAGCTCTATCACATCTAGCTCTGGTGGGAGCTATGAAGAGAACTTTCCACATACCCCTATTAGGCCAATTCGCTCACCAGGGTATGCTGCATTGCATGACAGTCGACTCCGTCAACGATGGGAAGTCTGGGAGGCCATCCGTGACTTTGACCACTTCAATGACAGATACCCTGCGGAGGCGATTCCTTCATCAAGGCATGTCCCCAGCCAGCGAATCAAGTGATCCATCTACTCTTTTCAGCACCAATATTTCTTGACTACTGGATTCGATTTAGACCTGACAAGGCTAATACGTTGTGTTTATAGGGATCCTGACATTTGGGGTATCTACCCGTCTGACGACGAATATCCGGGTGAAACCGAATCGGACTTTGGCGACCTGTATTCAGTTGGCAGTGACCAGTTCTTAATCGATCCAAATTTGATCCCACCCTCGCCCCCAAGGAGTTTCATCGCCCAAGGTAGAGTGATACTCGTACCCATTTGACACACACGAGTTACTGACACATTTAGGTTTCGATCGCTTCCGCGACCTTTTCGTCCGTAGCCCAAGCCCCGCCGATTCCCTTCCTAAACCATACGCGAGGTGCATCGAATCAAGCAATAGTTCCGATATCATTTACGAGTGGCCAAGCACCACACGCGGATCCTCCACGCTGCCCACTTTTAGTCGGCATAACGTGGGTAGGCTTGCTGCTCGGCAGCCCGAGGAGCCGAAGAAGCCCAGCCTCCTCTCCTCTCTCGGCAAGTTTTGTTGCAAACTGTGGAGCCGCAAGAAAGTCCGTCCTGCCGAGGTCTCCCCTTGTCCTTCCGTTGGATCTCCCGTCTTGTGGAATTCGGACACTTCACCCGTTCCCCGATTCTCGGACGAAGTAAATATTCCACTCGAACCTATTGCCGCAAGGCCAGGCGTCTCCGACGCATCTCTCAGCTCGTCCCAGTAGGGAAATACGAGGCCATTTTGGCCGGCACTGACCAAGGGAACCCTGGAGTGCCGACGCTTGTCAACTTTACGAGCGACAAGGAGAAAATTTTCCGTGTAATTCTATCCATCCAACTGTTTTTCAAACCAACCTGTTTTTCAAATCAACCGCACTCCATCCGGCCGGTTTCCCTACGCTCCCCCAGGTTTCCGGACTAGCGCTCTTACTATACCTCATCTAGCCTTCCCCTTATCTCACTTACCTCAGGCTTCGCGAAGAAGCTAACGGATCTAAACAAAAATGGCGACCCTACAAGTCCGGGGCCCGGACTTCTCTGTTACAAAGCAAAAGGCGATAGAAGATGCCAAGATTATGCAGTCCACTGTGAATGAACAGTGTGTCTCTGCTGGTCAGGAGGTTCCTCCCTACATTCTTTCTGAATTGATCGGAAAGGGAAGTTTTGGGAGGGTGTACAAGGCCACGGCTGTTAAGAATAGCCAGCTGGTAGCCGTCAAAATTATCGACATCGAGGAGAGCGATACGCTTAACCCGAAACTCTCCGACACATACGGAGAATTTCTAAAGGAGATCAATGCCCTGAAGCTTCTCAGCAACAGCGGCGCTAAGAATATTAACCATGTTATTGACGCTCTCCCTGTTGGTCAGTCGATGTGGATGATCACCGAGTACTGCGCTGGAGGGAGCGTCGCGACCCTGATGAAACCCACAGCCCCCGGGGGATTGCAAGAAAGGTGGATTATTCCTATCCTCCGAGAGGTCGCCGAGGCAATCTTCTGGGTTCACAAGCAAGGAATCATCCACCGTGATATCAAATGCGCAAACATCCTAATACACGAAGCTGGTGGTGTCCAGCTATGCGATTTTGGCGTCGCCGGTGTTATCGAGACCAAGTTTGACAAGCGGTCAACCTTTATCGGGACATTACACTGGATGGCTCCCGAACTGTTCGCATTCGAACAGACTGCCTCGTACGGAACAGAGGTTGACATTTGGGCCTTTGGGTCCATGGTTTATGAAATTGCGTCTGGCCTTCCGCCAAACACCCAGCTGATGGACATGGTGCGACTCGGAAATCACCTGAAGCAACATTCCCCGAGACTCGAGGGAGACCAATACAGTGACGGTCTAAAGGACCTCGTGGCTTACGCTCTCGAGGAGTCGCCGAGAAACCGACCAACTATCGAACAGGTACAACGCCACCCATACATCTTTAACTCCTCCACGGCCTATCCCACATCTTCGCTTGCCATGCTTGTCCGAGCTTACAAGCTATGGGAAGCACAAGGTGGGAGCCGAAAATCCCTCTTTGCCCCTGGAGGCGCGCAGGTGCCACAGGATTTTCCGGCAACAGCGCTCGCCAGCGACGAATGGAACTTTAGCACCACTGCAGCTTTCGATCAACAGGTCTTTAGAGACAACGACACTCAAACAGTCTACGAAGCCTACGGCACGCAAGTTGACTTCGGAGCTGATTTAACCGATACCGAACAGACGTCGCGACCTCAGAAGGGGAGGGGTAGGCGTAAGCCACCAAACTTCCCAGTTTTGAAGGCGCCCCTTGAGAAGGTCTTTGATCCGAACACCTTGACTGGGTACGCGGAGAATTCGAAGAATTATTACGGTGTAGGGCCTCCACCTCCACCAACCTCGGATCTGCCGCTCAGAGATGGCTCTGGTCAGGGGTCTGATGTTAGGGAGTCTCTTATCGACCTAGACGCGTCTCTCCATGGCGGCGAACTCTCTCACTTTGCTGATATGGAAACCATTCGAGCGTCGGGTGTACCACGTGCTTCGCTGGATTACACCTACAGCATGCCCGAGCCGCAGGACTTCAATAAGCCCCCTCTCAGCGATCCCGAGCAGTTCAACATCAATCGAAGAACCCGAGACTGGAAGTTTCCTACCATGGCGCCTCCCGCATCAGCGAACCCGGAGATTTCCCGTTTCCCCTTTAACGAAGAGCACTCGGCCCCTAGCTCGGCGGGTCAATCAGGACTCCTTCATTACACCGCTGATTCTCTATCAATGGCCCCCAGCTATGGCAGCAGTGAGCAGCTAGCCGTCCCCCGCGCCGTTTCCCAGGCTGCCAACCGAGCCTCTGCTGGCAGCCTTATCGACCTAGACATGAGTCTTCCAGATCCTATTAGCGAGCCTGTCCGACCTTCCACCGCCCACTCCGACGTGGGGTCCGTAACCGGCTCCGAATTAGGAGGCCCCAATAATCCGTTCGACCTCGAGCGCCACGCAAGCCTCTACGTACCTTTTTCGAACCGTGAGCCGTCCATCTACGTCTCCGACGACTCCACCTTCGCCAACGGCTTCTCCGACCTCGCAGCGGCCACCTTAACCCAGAGACTGAGCCGCAGAGGATATCACTCTGGAAGCCAATCATTCAGCAGCAACGAATACTCCGACAACGAGTACCTCGCCCCCCAGCCCATGTACCAGCAGCTCCAGCAACAACAACAACCTCCCGAGCCTCAACCCCGACCCCAGCCCCGACCGCCCACCCAAGCTATGCCTCCCCTATCGACTCATTCGTCTATCTCTTCCAGGGGACTCCTCCTGCCTGTGGCGCCCAATGCGCCTTCCGGCCGAGTCATGCTCGGACAGGCCAGTCTCGAAGAGGTAAAGGACGAGTTTAGGAGGCTCATGATGAGCTTTGGCGAACACTTGGACATTGCCAATGAGAAGCTGGCGGATTTTCCGGTTAGGAGGGCGGCTAGGGTAGACGCTCTTCTGAGGGAGTGAGGAAAGGGGGTAAGGGTTTGGTTTGGTCTGGTTTCTACTGGCATTTTCCTTCCTCTCTTTGGGGAAATTTGAACAAGTTGGGCATCGTATGGGAAGCGAAATGGCGTCTGCATTGTATTATACTGTACGTTTGTTAATTTTTTGGGGCCATGTCTCTTTTATGCGTCCATGACTGGTCAGATAGCACAATCGATCGCATTTTCGTCAAGCCAACTTCTCTAGTAGTGCTCTCGTTTTACCCATATTTGTGTGAAACCAACATTTACTCTACCGCAACTTCCCACGTTCCCGTTTTCCGTTCCCCGTAATTGCTCAAATCAAATACCCCATAAGCGCCTGCTGATGCTCCTCCACAATCTCGTGCAGCCGAATAAGCACGCCCGCCGCCAACATTCTCACCTCATCCTCCTCCTTATCCCCACCCCTCGTAACCTGCAAAAGCCGATCGAGCCAGTCCACGGTATCAGTAATCTTCCTCCCCATCCTCTGCACGAGGAGCCTCGTCCTATTCTCATTAACCTCCAGCAACGTCGCAAGAACCGTGATGCCCGCCGCCGCAACAGGGAGCTTCCCTCCCATATGCGTCCGAAGAGCCAGCACCACGCTCCACGACTGTTCCGTCATATCGTCGAGCGCGAGCGTCGAGGGCCCCGCAGCGTGGACGAGCACGGCGACGGTCTTGAAAAAGGTCGCGAGGACGTAGGGTTCTGTGAGGACGGTGGAGATGCGCGCCGATGAGGCGTTGAGGGCGTAGCGGTAGCGGTCGACGAGGGGCGCGAAGAAGGAGGATAGGACGAGGTTGGCGGTCGTGTTGGGGATGATGCGGACGGCGGGGCGGGGGCGGGCTTTGCTTTTGAAGGTGGCGAGTTTGAGGGCGTCGGGGCCTGTAAATTTGTCTGCGGCCTCGGCGGCCATAGGGCCGAGGAAGGACTTAGTCATGGATTTGGTGATGTCGTCCAAGGCCGTAGGAGGTAGGGCCTTCAATGTTGAACCTGGGGCGAGGTTTCCACCAGAGCCGCCAGGTCCCAAGAATAATTGCTCCATCTTTTCAGAAAGCTTCTTGGAAGGGAAGGCAGTGCCCGCCGCGTGTTCAGACGTTCCATACCCGGCAAGCTCCCTGGCGGCAAGGCCGAGCGCAGCCAAGATAGATGCTCTCTGGGAAAGGGAGTAGTCGCCCTGGAAGAAACTCTTGACAAACCACGGTCCCATCTTCTGGGCCTGCACAACAAGAAGGGCTACTATGCCTTCGAGGCGAAGCTCGTAAAAATCTTCCAGGTCAAATTTGTCATGCAAACTCACAAGTAGAGTCGCCAACTCGTCAGCATGATCGCTGACTTCGGTTCCAAACGTTCCCTTTCTGCGGATAAGAGACGGCGCTGTTTTCAATGCAAGCTTCTGCTTGTCATAGTTTTCAGTGTCCCGGAGGTATTCGATGAGGGTGCGGATGTATACTGGGGCCTTGGGTTTGTCACGTCGGACGAGTGTTGGGTCCTCTTCAGAATCTTCGGCGTCAGAGTCGGGTTTTGCGTAAGGAACAATATCGCCGTCATCATCGGTATCGATTTCCTCAATGATGAGCTTTGGCTTTTCCGGAATGACGGTTACTGGCTTCGACTTCTTGGGTTTTGAAGGGGCTGAGGTGGCCGGCCTTTTCGTTGAAGTTGGTTCTGTAGTCGCCAGCCGGGGCTTCAAGAGGGGCTGGATCGGTCCAGACTCGTCTTGAACAGTCGTAAGACTTTTGTACCAGTTCGCTTCATCACTCTCCATTTCAGGCATCTCAAAGCGGAGGCTCCCCGCCGGGGTCGGAACCGTCGAGGAGATGGCTTCACCAACCACCATGCCAAGGAACCTAGCTCCAGTGCTAGGAGAAGCCAACCTAGAAGAAACCATACTGATGTAAGGGGAAGACTTCGTTATGATTCTTAACTCTGAGTTATCGAGACGGCGGAGATAGGCCGAACTCAAAAGGATGATTTGGGCGAGAGCTGTCAAAAAGTCAGGGGGCTGCACGCAGACGTTGCTTGTAGGAACTTACCTTGCTGACGGATCATCGGAGCATGTCCGATGTAGATACTGTCACCAAACAGACGTAGCCCCTTGTCTATGAGGTTGACTAGAAACTGGCGGTCATCTGAGTAAGATGCGAGCACGGCTCGCCGCATCCATATGTTGGATTCGGGAGAGGACCTAACAGACTCGGGGATGAGCCAGTGGATGAGTGATGATTTGCTCAAGGCCTCCTCGGGCAACACGCGACGGATTAGGGTGATGGCCGCGGAGACGATGGAAGCATGGAGAGAAGGATCCAATGAGTCGACCCTCTCTAGCACGGCTGTTGAGAGATAACCCAAAACGGCATAAGATAGCCTGACCCGCTCCCTCGGGCTAACTCCGAGGATGAATCGTGATAACGTATCAGGATCCGCGTCTTCGCGTAATAGGAGGGAGTCGAACAGCTCTCGATGGAGTTCATCTAAATCTTGTAAGAAACACATCCGAGAAACAACGAGACCAACGAGCCGGAAAACTCACCGACATATCCGAGGCTCCAAGAACCCACGAGGACTTGAGCACAAAAATTACATTCGTTTTCCGGGGGCGCCCTCTTCAACCAACTTGCGATGGATCGAGCAAGCCACTGCGCGTACTGTTTTCCATCGGAAACCCAATGTATAGACGATCCCCTGTTCCCTATTAAGACATCCGCCTCAGCGACATAGGAGACCAAGCCTCCGCGAGCGAAAGTGGAGATGACCTCTCGTGAGATGATCTGCCGTTGGCCAGGAGTAGTTTTTGGGTCACTGATAGTCCCGAGCCATATGGATCTCAGGGTATCATCCCCATCAAGGACAGCCGACAGGATATTCAGATATATTCCTGTGTTGAGTTCAAGATCGGGCCGCTTCGGACCGCTGCTGGTGGAATTTATCTCCTTGGTGAGAGCCCGTAGCTGAAGTATGATGGTATTAATTCCCGTAAGGTTACGTATGCATGTCAAAAGGAGTGCAAGGTCTGAGCCACTGAGCTCATCCTCTTGAGCCGAACCTTCGCGGAGGAGGGGCCAGTAGTTCGGGCCGATCTCATTCACAAGAGTAACGACAATACGCGATCCCACGGCATCTGGGTTATAGAGCTTGACACCGCTCTTCGGATCGACTATGTATCGCAGGGTACGGATGAGGCTGTCGTAGTCTGGCTGGGACTTGAGGATCTCTTGTGCCTCGGCGGGACTTGCGATCCCGACTGCATCTGATCTTCGGCCGTCTTGGGCATTGCGGGCGCTTGACGAGCCGCTTGAGGCGGCTTGCAGCCTCGGGTTCGTGTAGGTGGTGCTGATGGGTATTAGAAAGTCGCCCATCATGAAGTTGATCCAACCAAGACTTGAGGCGGGACTTGAGATTTGTGTATGGTTGCGAAAGAAAGCTGGGATGAATGAGATCTACATGCTTTCAGCCAGGCTCTTCTAGACTTTCATTCAGTTTCAGTCACTGAAGAGTGGGAAGAAGCAGCACTGGACTATCTTATTCTGACGAGAAGGTGTAGGCGCAGGTTGCCACATAAAGTCTCAGTCGCCTTAACCCTTTTGAACTTTGATCAATGATATGAAGTCCTAAAATACGTGTTCCCTGTTTTACAGGCAGCAATTTCACATCTGTTGATACTATTGACAGTGTTCCGAGTGCTTCTGCTACAGTGTATTCAATTGATTCACCTGCTATTTTGCCCCACTGCCTGAAAGCTTAGCAGCTGCCTTAACTTGAACATTGACGTCTTGGCTCCTTGCATGGTGAATTAACAATCAAGTTAATGCCGCCGCCCTGTCAGGAACTGATCTATTTCCGTACTGGGAGCTGACTTCTTTCAAGGCACCAACAGTTGCCCCCACCTTTAACTACTTCAGCCCCTCCAATATTGACAGAGCCTACTCGTGACAACCTCACAAAACGTTGAAAGTGCACTCCAACTTGACAAAATCAACCTCCCGAGAACCGACGAGGCGGGAAACAAGAAATGGAGGTCGACTCCTCTCCACAGCCCGGACTCCCATCCCGTGGCAGTGGTATTGTGAACGAAGAAGAGAGATGGTAAGGGAAATCGGTTGCGAACGTCTTTCCGGCCACCTCTGCTCAGCCTGCCTTCATCCAGGAAGTATTTGGAACAAATCCGCCGCACCCCCGGCCCGTACACCGATCCCGATGCCGTCAGTCAGGAGGCTATTGATCAGTTCGACAAGATGAAGATATTGTATCTATATTCTACGCCGGCCTTCCCTCTTCGCCCTCCTACCGACTGTCCTGCTAATTGATCCTTGTTGTTCTACAGAGTCATGTTCGTTCCCCCCAAACGTGACCGCAGAATCCGCGGAGTCCTCTGACTGACCATCCCTCCAGAGGCGCCGGTGGTCTTGGCTGCGAAATACTCAAAGACTTGGCTCTATCGAAATTCAAGGATATTCATGTAATCGATATGGGTGCGCCCAAACTCACCACCTATTTGACCTCTAGCGACCTAAAGGCGCGCCTGCCGTGGGAAACTAACGATCCATAGACACAATCGACATATCCAACCTCAACCGACAGTTCCTTTTTCGACAAGCCGACGTGGGCAAGTTCAAGGCCGAGATCGCTGCGAATTTCGTTATGAGAAGGGTGAAGGGTGTCCAGATAACGGCGCATAACTGCAAGATCCAGGACAAGGATGACGATTTCTATAAGCAATTTCAGATGGTCATTTGCGGCCTAGACAATATTGAGGCTCGCAGGTGGATAAATGCGAAGTTGGTCGCGCTTGCCGAAGAGGGAGACGGTCCCGACTGCATCAAGCCGATGATCGATGGGGGAACCGAGGGTGGGTTATACACGCTACTTCTGGTTCTTCTAATGCTAACAACTAGGTCTCAGGCTTCAAGGGCCAAGCGCGAGTAATCATACCAAGTATGACCTCCTGCTTCGAGTGCCAACTTGATATGCATGCGCCAAGGGCAGCAGTGCCTCTGTGCACGCTTGCCTCCATTCCGCGGCAGCCAGAGCACTGTGTTGAATGGGCTCATCTTATAGCCTGGGAGGAAGAAAAGCCGTTCCCGGAGCTCGACAAAGACGACCCCGAACATGTGACCTGGATTTATCAGAAAGCACTGCAGCGCGCCAGGGAGTTCAACATCTCCGGCATCACCTATTCCTTCACTCAAGGTGTCATCAAGAACATCATCCCGGCCATTGCATCCACCAATGCCATCATCGCCGCCGCCTGCTGTAATGAAGCCTTCAAGCTGGCTACTGGTGCTGCACCTGCGTTAGGGATGGAGAATAACTATATGATGTACTCGGGAGACGACTCTATCTACACCTATACCTTCAATCACGAGAGGAAGGACGACTGTCCGGTCTGCAACTCCGCCTCACGCCCTCTCGAAGTGGATCCGGATATGCTGCTCGGTGATCTCGTGGAATCCTTCGCGATGAGGCCTGAGGCTCAGTTGAAGAAGCCGTCGTTAAGAGTACAAGGGAAGACCTTGTATATGCAGTCTCCACCAAGCTTAGAGGAGCAGACCCGACCCAACCTCAGTCGGACCCTCAAAGACCTTGGTATCGAAGATGGTCAGGAAGTGGTCGTCACAGATCCCGCCTTCGCGGTAGAGTTCAATTATTACTTCCAGTTTAAGTCGACATAGCCGGCCAGAAGCCTGGCCTGCTCAAGGAGGAGAAAAGGAAAGAAAGGTGTAATGACGAAATGAAACAAGAATTACGTAGATCGAGCGTTAGCGGTTAGCAAGATTAAGGTTATAACCGGGGAAACGACGCTGGTATCATTAGGCCATAAACATCTAAGAAGAACGTGGAAGGTATTGTACATAGTTTAGTGATCCGGGCTCGCCCTATCGAGCCATGAACACAACCTGCTTCTCCAACGCCAGGCACTTGTTCTTCATAACGCGTAGCGCTTCCACGAAAAGTTGGTCGCTATCCCACTGACCCGTGCTCTCGATTTCAAAAATGAAGTGGTCCCGTTTCCTTCCCAGCTTAACCTTGCCCTCAAACTCGGGGTGCCGCAAGCACTCTCGGCTCACGGTATCCTTCATCGGGTCCAAGACGACGGCCTTGTCCTCGCCCTCCTTGTTCTCGTAGCCACTGCCCTTTACCGAAGCCTCTCGCCTCGTAACCTTCTCGATCCCAATAACACCTTGCGGGAAGCACTGCTGGAACTTGTGCGCGTCCTCTCCCAGGATAGGTTTGAGGATATTAATAATCGGCAACAGGCGGTACGAAGCCGTCGCCACGGGCGAGAACTTGGCGTGATCGGCACCGATACCCTTGTGCATATGCATCTCCAGGCTGATGCGCTGACTAGGCCGAAGCTTGGCGATGAGAATATCAGGGTTCACAGGCGCGATGGCGTCCTCTCCGGAGAAGAACTCGGCTTGCCGGCCATTGGGGGTAAACACAATATCCTTAGCGTAGACATTGGCGTGGTTGTAAAGTCTCGCCGGGTCGGTCTCGCCCTCTTCAGCGTCGGGATTGTGGGTGCACTCGACGTTGAGAGACAGACTGACGGTGTTCCAGTCGAAAGAGTTGGCAAATTGGTCCCCGCCAGGTTCGCCTCGCTTAAAATCTTTGAGGAACTCCTGGAGGCCCTTCTTTCCGCCCTTGAACGGTATCAAGCCTAACCTGTGAGACAGCACCTCATCGTGGATCACGGACGTGTTGTCTTCTATGAATACAGTCTCGATCGCGAGGGTGGATATTTCAGCGATTAGAATGCGGCGGATGGCGTTTGCGATGGACGCGTCGACGCCGATGAGAGAGAGGGAGAGATCATGCGGCTTGTTGTAGTGTATCTGGATTGAGAGGCCACGCTTGAATTCATCGAGGCTGAAGCTGTGATCCTCGCCGTAAAAGTGTCCAGGGAAGTCGGTCGAAATGCCATTGGTCACCGTTTCCCTGTTAATGTGGACGATCTGTCGGTCAAGGGTTAGTGAGACGGACAAGGCAAACAGTATGCCCAGGGAGCATGGATAAGATAATAGAATAATTGAACAAAATGCGACGTACTGTCCTATCCTCCTCAGTTAGTAATTTATGCGGCATGTTGTTGTTGTTAATTGGCGTTCCTCAAGAGCTGCCAAGAGTGTTTGATGTTGGTGATGGCAGCTCGAAAAAGAAAATCCGATAATGGAAATTTTTTGATGGACCCCTCTAGAAAAATGGGCGATAAGAATTGGCGATAAGAGGCTGGAGTCGAGGGGCAGATGCTGTTATCACTGCCCCCAGGCGTGTCCCTAGCAACAGATCCCATTATTAAGTCCGCGAGTCTGATAGGCTGAAAATCACGTGACAAGTTCCCGGTAACTCCCATCTCAATTGAGAATCTCGAACAGCAGACGCAATTTCATGAGGACTTATGGGCCGGCTGGAAGCTTGAGAGCGAACGTCACAACTCGAACCCTCATAACCGACCTCGCGGAAGGGTTCCCCAAGGAGGAGCAGAGCTCCAAAACTACCAATTGTCCACAGCTCCCTCTCCGCTCCTTCACCCACACAATGTCCTTCTCGGCAGCGTCTCGGCTCGTAGGCCACAGTGCCAAGCGACTCTGCCTCCGACCAGCTCGATCCCTCATCACCTCGCGACCCATCTCGACGACAGCTCTGCGGAGATACGCGGAGCCTCATGACCTCGGAATCAAGTTCGTGCCGGCCGACGAGAACTTTTCCAACGCCAATGACCCCCATGGCCTCAATGGCAACGGCTCTGGCACAAAGTCGCGCGACGAGGATATCGAGTCCCGAAAAATCCGACACTACACCGTCAACTTCGGACCCCAACATCCCGCTGCCCACGGTGTGTTGCGGTTGATTCTCGAATTGAGCGGAGAAGAGATTATTCGCGCCGATCCCCACGTTGGTCTGCTTCACCGAGGTACCGAGAAGTTGATCGAGTACAAGTCGTATCTCCAGGCCCTCCCTTACTTCGATCGTCTCGACTACGTCTCCATGATGACCAACGAGCAATGTTTCTCCCTCGCTGTCGAAAAGCTTTTGAACGTCGATATCCCCATCCGGGCCAAGTATATCAGGACCTTGTTTGGCGAAATTACCCGCATTCTCAACCATCTGATGTCCGTCCTGTCCCACGCCATGGACGTTGGTGCTCTCACTCCCTTCTTGTGGGGTTTCGAAGAACGTGAAAAGCTGATGGTATGAATGGACACAAACAATGCCTTTCGTTTAGGCTTGGCCTGAGTGAAAAGATGATTTCTAATGGTTCTTTGAGTAGGAATTCTACGAGCGTGTCTCGGGTGCCCGTCTTCATGCTGCCTATGTCCGTCCCGGTGGTGTCAGCCAGGACATTCCCGAGGGTCTTCTTGATGACATTTACCAATGGGCTACCCAGTTTGGTGACCGTATCGACGAAACCGAGGAGATGCTTACTGATAACCGTATCTGGAAGGCCCGTCTAGAAGGTGTTGGCGTCGTCTCTGCCGCTGAGGCTCTCAACCTCTCGTTTTCTGGTGTCATGCTCCGAGGATCCGGTATCCCCTGGGATATCCGAAAGAGCCAGCCCTACGATGCTTACGACCAGGTTGAGTTCGATGTTCCCGTCGGCGTCAATGGCGACTGCTACGACCGATACCTCTGCCGTATGGAGGAGTTCCGCCAGTCTCTGAGGATCATCCACCAGTGCCTTAACCAGATGCCTGCCGGCCCCGTCCGCGTCGAGGACTACAAGATCTCCCCTCCTCCCCGAGCCGCCATGAAGGAGAACATGGAAGCCCTCATCCACCACTTCCTTCTCTACACCAAGGGTTACGCCGTTCCCCCCGGCGAGACGTACTCTGTCATCGAGGCTCCTAAGGGCGAGATGGGTGTCTACGTCGTCAGCGACGGTACCGAGAGGCCCTACCGATGCCACATTAGGGCGCCTGGTTTCGCCCATCTTGGTGGATTCGATCACGTATCAAAGGGACACTTGTTGGCTGATGCGGTAGCCGTTATCGGAACAATGGATTTGGTGTTCGGTAAGTTTGATCTTCTCACGAAGGGAATTAGAATCCTAGAACTAACGAATGTTTCTTTACAGGTGAGGTCGATCGGTAGAAGAAGAAAAGGGGGATGTGCCAATAAACAAGACCGGGGACTCGGTATCATGCTGTGTAATTATAGAGTCAGTAGCAAGAAGACCTCGCCGTACATATCATTACTCTTTCTTTTCTCGGTTAGACTGCGTATAAATTTCTTATCTTTTTCCTGTGACAGAATATCCATTGATGGGTGGTGATGTCTAATTCTGGTATATGATTACACTGGTATAAATTACATATACTTGTACAAAGGGAAATTCATGCTTAGAACAGCTTGGCGCCACTCCCGGACGCCTGGCCCATGAGGAAGTCCTTCACAGGCTTCATAGCATTCACAGCGTTCAGACCCCAGGACCTCAGAGGTACAAGGGGACCACTTCCAAAGGAGTAAAGCTTGTGAAGCTTGTCACACACGCCCAAGATAACATGGTTGGCGGCATATCGCTCGGCGTTATACGACTCAAGTGACATCCGCGTGCCGACATCCTGGCCATGACTGACGGCGTACTCAATAGCGCGGACGAGACTCTGGACGTCGCCCTGGCCTTGATTGAGGCCCTGGCCTCCGAGGGGGTGGATGGTATGTGCGGCGTCTCCGACAAGAGCGATGCGCTCTCCGATGTAGCTATCGGCGTGACGAAGGCGCAAGGGGAAGGACGCGACGGTTCCCTCCTGGACGCCCGTGACGACTTGGGGAACGCCGTACTGGTTGAACTGCGTATGCTGGAGTCTCCAGTTGAGTTCGTCCACTTGGCCAGAGGACTGACTGTGCATGTACTCGAGGTCGACGGGGCTGAGACGGAACCCGGCGTTGACGAGGGCGACGAAGTCGGCGGGAGCAAGACTCTTGAGCCTCGCGGCGTTTTCGACCGTCGTCGACCATACCATGGTCGCAAAGTTTCCGGGAAGGGGAAGCATGGCGAGCGGGCCGGTGGGCAGGAAGCGTTGATATGCCGTCTTCATGCCGTGGCCGCCATAGCCGTCATCTTCGATCTGGAGAGTGGCCACGACGCCGTGCCTCTCGTAGGCCCAGCCTCGGCTCGGGATGTCCGCGAAGGTTCGCACGGGGCTGTTGGCCCCATCGGCACCGACTAGTAGCCTCGCCCATAGTTTCTTCCCGCTCGACAGCTGTAGAACCGGCCATTCGCTGAGATCCATGCCGTCCGTCTCCTCGCCGAGGGAAATCTCCTCGACCTTGGCGCTGTCAAAGATGGAAACGCCGCCGAGTTCGTGAATTCGACGTAAAAGACCGTGTGTCATATTCACATTCTCAATCATGTAAGCGACGACGTCTCCGGTCTTGGAGCCCGGGGGAGTGTCGAACTCAATTCGGGCGCCCGTCACGCCATCCCAGACTTGCATCTCTTGGTATTCCTGGATACGATCTCGCTTCATGTGCGTCCAGGCACCAATGTCGTTTAGGTAGTGCGCTGAAGTTGGTGTGAGGGAGACGCATCGGTTGGAGAACTTGTCGGACGGGAGGGACCAGTCGGGGAGCTTGGTGAGGTCTTGGGCTTCGACGAGGGCGACTCGTAGGCCGCTAGTTACAGGATTGGCGCCTAATGGACGGAACAACGTGTTAGATTCAGGCAGTAGCAAGATCGTATGGCAAAGGGAAAAGCGTACGGAGGGAAGCCAAGAGACTAAGCCCAGCAGGCCCACCGCCAACACACACGACATCGTAGATATCGGGTTCGGCGCTGGTGCTATAGAATCGAGGGAGCTTAGTCCGGAGTTGGCCCGAACAGCGCCGGCATACAAACCGGGTGCCAGGAAGGAGGATTCGGCTCGACATTTTCTCGGGAAGAAGCTTCGCGCCTCAGATAGGACTATGGACGGCTCAATTGACCTGCCGCTCAAGGACGATGTTGAGGTCCAGGTGTGGTTCGATGCGGTGATCACTGCTGCGAAATTCTGCTGAATCAGCAATTTAAGCTCAAGGATCTATTGTAAGTACCTGGGAACACCAGGAACACCTTCACTGCCGCAACTTGTTTACTAGCTATTACAATGTGGACCTCCCGATATCTTGGAGACAAGATAATCTACCCGGTTAATCCATCAGGAGCTAGGTAGCAGCCTGAAAAATCACAACCCCTCCAAGAGTGCGCGAGGCATCAACTTGAGAGAGCTCAGATACCTAGTACCAAATCATCGAACGTGGTCTACCATTCACATGCAGATCCAACCCAAATACCCGCTTCAGTATAACTTGTCAGGGACAATACTAAAATAGTAGATCAAGAATACACCTCCATAGACAAGAAGGTACCTAAGATTACAATTCATAAGAAGTGTCGTCGCTGGACAAGTCTACAACTGGCTTGAATTGCTTGCCACATCCAAGTTGTCCCTTACTTGCATTAGTCAGAAAGGCGCACGTGCCAAGACCGAGAACTTGGGACTTGGAAGTCACTGGTTCCACCACGTTGCCCCGACAAGAAAAGAGCAACTTTGAGTGGCGCTTTCTGCTTAGATGATAAACACAGGCTTCAGCGGACAACATCCCACTTGCGTCAGACCTCGTCGATTCTCCCTTTCTCTCCAGCCATCCAATCCTAGGCAACCTTTTATCGGTCGCGACCCCAAGACCTATTTATAAGCTACGGGAGGCCTGCAACTTTCCGGCCTACATTATCAGCAGGGCAATTTTGGAAACTTTGGGTTCGAATTTTTCTATCGTTCCACATCATTCAAACCGGTGTCTCGGCCTCTGCTTCGGCAGAGCACATCGATCAACATCCGAAGATGTCTGATAACGAGGGCCAAGAGTACCTCCAAGATGACTTCCAGCCTGAGAGTTTGACAGTACCTCGTCTGCGATCCATACTGGTGAAGCACAATGTCCAGTACCCGTCAACCGCCAAGAAACCGATGCTAGTTGAGCTCTTCAACGAGAACATTGTGCCGCAGCGGAAGAAGATTCTTGCCCGCGCTGCGAGGGCGAAGCGCTCCAGCACCGGAATCGTGAATGCGGGGATGGAGGATGACTTCAATCTCGAGCCTCCAAAGTCGACCAGGCGGTCCCGATCTCCGAGAAAAGCAGCAGCCCGCGTTAAGACCGAGGACTCTGATGAGCCGACCTTGCCCGCCTACTCGAGGTCATCTCGATCTGCAAGCCGACAACTAGCTCAGGCTTCTGATACGGACACTGCTCCCGACACCATCCGCCGCACCCGGAGAACTGCGACACCTCGGATAAAGTCCGAGGAGCCGGAGGATCATCGCTTTGGGCGGCTGTCGACTGATCGTCTCTCGACTGAAGATAGTGTCTTTACGAGTGATAACCCGTTCCAGAGCGGCAGTTCGCCGGCGACCTCAAAACCGCCAATTGGTCGCAGGAAGACCTCTAGTGTGGAACGACAACCCAAAACTCCGAAATCGTCATCGAGACGACGAACTGATAGGGCGCATTACACTAGCGAAGAGGACACGCGTGATTATATGTCCTATGACAGAGCGATGCCGAGACCTTCACGTCGAATAACTTCCGAACCACCCGAGTTCGACCCTGGCGAAGAATTCACTCCTGAAGCGCAGCTAGAGCTCCAGCAAGAATGGGCCTCTCATGGCAAGACTGACCTTGCCCCGAGGCAGAGGAAGCAGCCTGCGAGAAAGTCTACCCTCGCAACTTCTCTTTGGGTGCTCTTGACAACAGTTCTCGTAGCCTATGCGGCTTGGTACCGACATGAGAAGATTGCCGTTGGATACTGTGGCCTAGGCAGACCGGCAACTCAAATAATACCGCCAGAAATCCCAGTTCCCGACTGGGCCGTTCCGTTCGTCGAGCCTCAGTGCGAACTTTGCCCACAGCATGCCTATTGCTACGCAAACTTTGAGGCTCGCTGTGAGCCAGACTTTATCCTCAAACCCCATCCCCTCTCTTTCGGTGGCTTGGTTCCACTTCCCCCCACCTGCGAGCCTGATGGAGAAAAGGTCCGTCGAGTAAAGGCTGTCGCTGATAAGGCAGTTGAGGAGCTTCGCGAGCATCGCGCTCAGTTCGAATGTGGCGAGACTATTACCGAGACTGGTGAACGACTTGAGACACCGGCTGTCGAGGTTGAGAAGCTCAAGGAAACTGTTAGCCGAAAGAGGAACAAGCGCCTCAACAAGCAAGATTTTGATGATTTGTGGGCGGCGGCTCTGGGCGAAGTCCAGAGCAGAGAGGAAGTAGAGGTACAACAGTAAGTTGACCCCATCTTGTTTTTTTGTTGCCCTAGGGCGAGTCAGATGTACTTGCCTTTTGTCTTCACGCGAGGAAAGAGCCTCGTACACCGTGAAACCAAATCCTGGCGGCAACCATTTCTTTCTTTTTGATTTAACCGTTCTGACAACAAACTAACCAGATCCTCTCTACCTCCTGTAGAAAAACCGGTCCCGGAGGTATTTCAAACACGTACCTCTCTTCCAGCTCTCTCGCTCGCCTTCCCCTCACGTGTGCGATCAAACGCTCCGTCGTCAACGGCTTGGAGCGACATCGCCTCACAATTGGATCTGTAGTTGCCGCTTTGCTCCTTTTCGTTTATGCAAGGGCACGGTACCTGTCGGAAAGGGCCGCGGCAGCCAAGGTCCCCGCTCTAGTAGACTTGGTCCTTGATCGGTTATCCAAGCAGAAGGAGCTTGGCGAGGAGGAGTTGGATGATCCTTGGCTTTTCCTCCCTAATCTAAGGGACGATGTGCTTCGATCCGTGCACTCGTTATCCGCGAGAGAACGCCTATGGAAGCGAGTTCGCGCCGTTGTTGAGCAGAACAGCAACGTCCGAACCGGCCAGCGCGAAGGTCGCAATGGCGAGTTTGGTCGCGCGTGGGAGTGGATCGGGCCCATGTCCGGTGACGGTGCTAGGCGGCGCAAGAGTGGTCGTGTTTCGTGGGGTCCTGGTGTGAAGGGTGACGAGGCTCCTGATGCGTCGGACCGCTCGCATACCAAATGGGAGGAGTCTAGGCCCATTTATTAAGCTAGAACTCTTGCTTTTTGGTAATACCGGGACTGGGTGTTTATTGTTTTCATTTGTACAATTTTATAGTCCACTTTTCTTTACTGCCTTTTTCTTGTTGATATTTGTACAGGCTCCTGGGTAGGAATGGGCGTTTTGGAGGTAGGTTGTCAGTTCAAATACAATTTAATGAAAAGGGTCACTGCAAGATGAGAGTCTTGCTACATCAGTACTGTTTCTCTCTTGAAATCAATTGGGCCGTTTTAGTGATGTCCTGAGTCTACAGATTGGACGTTTCGCTGACGATTTTCTGATACGCCAATTACCTCGGTCCACATGAGGACAATTGATCAAGTCATTCGCTCTTGGACCAGCAAGGCTCTATCGCGGAGCTGGCAGACACGGGCCCCTTAGGTATCTAGATAGCATGAATACAATTGATAAATACGATTGAAATATGCAACCTGCCGTGAAGCTGTAAAATAACATGTCCCCCAAAGACGAAATTGAACGAAAAGCGGGGACCTCTTCCTCAGGTCGCCATAGGTCCGACGTATCCCGATTGATTGACGGTTCTTGGTTGGAGGTCCCGGAAAGGCAAAAATAAATCAAAGAACGGCTTCTTCTGGCACTAGAGAGCTCGGTTTCAAGTTCAGAACATAGTCTCGGTTGTACAACTTTTGCCTCGGGAGTATTCCAGAAGTCGATCAAGAAGAGTAAAAGCAGCGAGATAGCTCTGCGAGAGAATGGGCGTCATATTACAAGAATAGCTGAGAATAATTGGATTGACTATAGCACAAGTGTTTATGAACAGTGGACAAAAGAGACATTTCTACGGGTTGGTGTTCCCCGATGATGCGAACTTCTAACTCTTTTCGTCTATTGGGCCTTGGAGGAAACAATTCCTGAAATCGATCGAGTTAGTTTCAGTTTCTGACCTTGCGCTTTTTCGAGTTGGGAACGACAAGGTACTCACTCTCAACATCCGCAACGCTCTGCTGGAGGATCTGCTGAAGGACCTTGGGGTTCTTGAGATCCTTTTCCACACTGGCGATGATGCTCTCGGCAAGCTCCTTCTGTTGTCGCTGCTTAACCTGGCCCTCGTATCGGACCCAAGAGTCGAGGACGGCCTTGGCCTCGGCGGCGAGGGCAGTCTTCTGCTCGAGCTCGAAAGCCTCAGCCTCGAGCTTAGCGGTTTCCTATTAAAGAATATATGAGCAACTCTCGTTCAACCCCCAGGGGAAAGCTCGGCGTTAAAATTTTTCCTCCGCCGAAAACTTGAACCACCGTACCTTGGAAACCTCGAAGAGCGTCTTGGTGATGTCAACAACACCCTCCATCTGCTTCACATCCTCAATGCGGCTCTGGACGGCGGCGGTATGGTCGGCCCTAGCCTGGTTGAGGATGTTCTTGATCTTGTCGTTCTGGCCGTTGGCCCACTGCGAGTACAGAGGACCGACGTACTTGATGAGACCACCCCAGACGGCGAGAAGGCAGAAGGCCACGACGGTCTCCTCGTTCATCACGTAGTACTCATTGCTGATGGCGTACACGGAGAGACCGGCAGCGCTGGAGAGGATGGCGGTCTTGGAGAGGAGGCTGCTGCCGGGGAGCGCATCGACGATGGACTGGGCCTTCTTCTTGGGGTCCTCGGTCGGGACGCTGGACGAGTGGCGGGCGGTCGTGAGCGCGATGAGAGCAGGCACGGTTCGTCGGGCGACGGTCGGCCGGAGAAGGTTGGCGCCTTTTCAGGTTTTTAAAGTCAGAGCGGAGGGTTCTTCCGGCCGTGGAATGGAGTGGAGCGACCCAATTGATCATCTCCATCTAGGAAACGCATAATTGCACTTACCGACGGCGCTTCGAGCCAAGCGAGACGCCATTGTGGATGAGGGGAGATGTCGGGATTGAAGTGTTTAGCTGGTTTGACGTGGAACATGGGAGTGATTGACGATGTGAGGTTTTATCGCGCTTCTTCGGCAATACCAAATGTCACGTGATGAATTGGATCCGGTTCCGGATTAGTGGCTTACATTAGCTTCCGGGACCCACTTTATTTTTTCAATATCTTTTATTCAGTGTAGGTTGTCTTGATTCAAGCAGTCAACTTCAAGTCGAAATATTTGGTATTATTCTCATCTTCTTTCATTTTGTTGCTCGTCCGAAACTTAGACAACATGCCTGGGGCCACAGCCAAGGATGATGGTCTGAAGCGCAAGCGAAATGACGCCAAGAACGATGTGAAAAAGCGAGCCCGAACGGATGAGAGCAGCGATGAGGAAGATGTTCAGTCTCAGATTCTCCTAATGGAAGCCGGAATCGTGGAATCCAAGAAGAATTACAACGACATTGTGAAGCTCATTGGTCTCGTCAAAGACTACGAGGCGGAAACTGAATCGGCAGTTTTCGCGGCGGTTGCGTTATGTCGAATCTTCATCAGGTTGCTGGCGGCGGGAAGTCTTACGCACCAGAGGAGTGCGTCTGACAAGGAAGTCGTGGTGGTCCAGTGGCTAAAGGACCGTCTATCGGAGTACAAGGAGGCCCTTATATTGCTGGTCTCTGAGGAAGACCTGGCGCCGACGGTGTTGACTTTGGCGATGAAGTTGTTGAAGGCCGAAGGAGACCAGCTGAATTCCAAAAAGGAATTTTATGTCTTCCCGAAAGAGTTCCTGGAGCAGATCGTTTTAGGTCTTATCAAGTCAAAGAGTTCTGAAGGACGCGATGAGTATGTGGAAAAATATGTGGACGAATATGACGACGTCCGTTTCTTCACACACCAAGCGATAAAGTGAGTTGCATTCTGTGCCGCGCCGTTCTTACGATCAAGCTTCCTTGATGTCTAACCTTCCTTTAGGAACATACTCTCAAGCCGGTCTGATGAGATATCTGACTCTGAGTGGTTTGACCTTGTCTTCGATCTTCTTGTTGCCATTGATGGCGTCCCTGACTCCAACGGCGAGCTTGAGGATTTCTACATGCCTGCTCCCAAGAAGAAGGCCCACAATCTGTACTCCCTAGCACAACACAAGAAGCAGGCACAGGACGCCTGGCTCGCGCTTATGGCATTGAACATAAGCCGAGAGCAGCAAAAGAGAATACTGGGCTCGCTGGTGTTAGTAATTGCACCATGGTTCGCCAAGCCCGAGCTCCTCTCCGACTTCTTAACCGACTGTTACAATGCCGGTGGATCTCTCTCACTCCTTGCGCTATCCGGTGTATTCTATCTCATCGAGAGCCGAAACCTCGACTACCCCTCCTTCTACCCCAAGCTCTATTCCCTCCTGGACAAGGACATACTCCATTCCAAGCATCGATCTCGATTCTTCCGCCTCCTCGACACCTTCCTCGCCTCAAGCCATCTTCCCGCCGCCCTAGTGGCAAGCTTCGTCAAGAGGTTATCGAGGCTGGCGCTGTACGCGCCGCCAAGCGCCGTCGTTTTCGTGGTACCTTGGATCTACAATCTCTTCAAGCGCCATCCGGCCTGCACATTCATGATGCACCGGGAAATAAGGGACCCGGAATTAAAGGAGAGCATAGAGAGCGAAGGCTTCAAAGATCCGTTCTTGCCGGATGAAACGGACCCGATGAAGACCAAAGCTATCGAGAGCTGTGTGTGGGAGCTCGTGCAGCTGCAAGCGCACTATCACCCGAATGTGGCGACGATAACAAAGATTATTTCGGAGCAGTTTACGAAGCAGTCTTACAATATCGAGGACTTTTTGGATCATTCGTATGGAAGTGTGAGTTTACCCAGTCAGGCCTTTCTTTTTTTTGGCATTTTTTCTCTATATTTCGAGTAGAGTCTAACACGGTGTGATCTCAGCTTCTCGATTCGGAAATGTCAAAAGACGTCAAAAAGGCGCCCGTAGTAGAATTTCAGATACCTAAGAGGATATTCTTGCCGCAAGATGAGGGTTCGGGGGTTGCTGATAGCTTACTCGTGAAGCTCTGGAACTTTTCTTAAGAATCGAGCCGCGCGAAGATGGTGGTGTGCTAGGGGCTACGTCGTCAAGATAGTCTAAATCTACAGGAAATAGATACCCAAGATCTTGCCGGCCGAAGGAATTCGTTACGTGTGCTTGAATTAATGGCGCAAATAAACTCGGAAGGAGGCTATCTTTGACAAAACGTGCGCTTTTCGTGGCACCTGAAAATCACAGTTTAACTACAGGTTCCCATGAGGTGTTTATACATCAACACCGGCTATCCTTGATCATCTCAAGTCCAAAGCCTCTTTTGATAGAATGTAATTGATCTATGACGCATGTTTCTAGAAGTACACCACACTACAAGTCGTTAACGCCAATTCGCCAAGCATGCTTTTAAACCAACGAAGCTCCTAAATGAGCCCAGTGTAAATGACTGAAGTAGACCCAGAAATCAAAATAACCAGCGGTTCTCAAGCGTTAGACTCAAAAAGGTTTTGGATACCATAAAGAACTGGGCGGGGTTGTCGCAGGCGGGAAGGACGGTGGAAGTGGGAAACCCACTGATGACTGTGGTGAGTTGTCCCAGCACCAAGATCTTTCCACGACGTGAGTTTCAACGCCCGGTGCCTCGAGCCTTCCAAGTCGCATCTTTGCGCCTTGAATTCCGTGTAGCAGGTATCGCAGCTTCGTCGGGCCTTCATGATGGTCCCTAGCCTTCCACATTCTTTCTTGTCACAGTCGATTGGGTGTGACCAGAAACACGTCAAACTCTGCATCCGTGAAGGGACATCTTCGGAGTCGGCTGGGAGGAGGAAGGGAAAGACGTCTAGCCACTTGATATGTGCGCAGACGTTGACAACCTCCAGGTCATCTTGTGAGAGCCCTAGCAGAGCGTACACCACATGCATGGCTGATTCTCGCGATGCCGCCGGGGACAAAACCACTTCCGTCTTAAGCATCAAATGGTCGTTGGCTATCTTAAAGCTCGCGCCGATGCTAAGCCAGGGTCCCTTTTTATCCTTGCGCCCTCGGAATTTCCTGGCGTCGAGAACGGAAGCTGGGTAGATGGGGTTCCCATGCCGGTGGGATCTCATGATAGAGGCTAGCATGCCGTATGTGATAAGATTCCACGTCCACTTGTTGGTCTTCTCACAAAGCCTTAACAAGTAGTCTTCGTTGATAAAGGGTCGTCCCGGAGGTAGGTAACCGGTGTAGCCCCACTTTGACATGAACTCAGGGAGGCGAGGAAGGTGAAAGGACCTGCAGGCCGAACACAGAAAGGTGCCGGGGTATATCTTGTCCTTTTCGAGTATCTGGAGTAACGGGAGTCGGGATCGGCGATTAAGTTGGATGACTTTCTTGCCGAGAGTGTATAGCAGAGGTTTGCTGGTGAGAGCGAATGCGGCACGGGAGCCACTATCGAGATGGCCAGCGATCTTGCATACCATCTCCACGGGAAGGTCCAGCAAGGTCAACTTCTTTGTTCCTTCATCTGCTTCGTTCTCTGGAGGCCCAGCGAACTGGTCGGAGAAGCAAAGCTGCATGGGCTCTGTGGGCGCCGCCGCGGTGATATCGTGGAGATGCATCTTTCAAGGGTTCTCGAGGCGAATAAGCAGTTAGGAATGATGGAAGAAGTAGTTAGGAGTGATGGCCAGAGGAGAAGAAAGTGGGTGCGACAGGATGCAGGGACTCAATATATAGCCCAGAATCCTGCCCCATGAGAAAAGCCATGATGAAGAATGTTCTTTAGCTCTTTCATTTACACGATTCGTTTCGGTATTTTCACGAGCCGGGGCCGAACTCGATTATGACCAGCGGGCGACCAGCACCCCGGGCGGCCCGGCCAACAGCTACCGAAGAACTGGTTCAGCAGTGCTAAAAAGAAAAGCCGGGTCTATTTTGAATGAAGGCACATGGAAAAAGCAAAAGAAAAGATGGAACATGTCAAGGAAATGAGACGGGTCGGTTGAGATGGATTTGATGGATGGAAGTCGATGACGGTCTTCACATGAGAACATTGAGGTTCTGAGGGAGAGGCCCAGGGATTACAGTAATACAATGTCCTTCTCGGCTCCTATGACCAAAAATATGCAAACCAAATCCCAATAACAAAATACACATGAGGATGTCGAGGACAAGACAATTCCCATTGTCCGAGTTCAATTGTCCTGTCGAACCTGATCACGTAATCGTACACTTTCTCTCAAACTGTGGGATTCAGCTGTCAGGCCCTGGTACTTCGTACTTCGTACAGTGTCGATCCGTGGCAAGCCGTAATAATTGGTCACCCCACGCAGATTTGTGCAGATCGTCTGTTGATTGCCAGAGACTGCATCCCGCATTGGAGCTCCCCCCCTGCACTGTGTGACTTCATTGCTGCTTGCCAACAGTGATCCGCAGCAATCCGCAGCTGCTAGCCAAACTCGGCCAGTGGCGCGCTGCGTCACAGTCATAAGCCTAGAAAAGCCCACGTTCCTCATCAGCTGCCTCTCAGCGCTCTCAGCCTCCGAGTGCGCACACGTCTCCCATCATCGAATGTACTTCGTAGATATTGATCCCCTTCAAGTCTTTCTAAAACCTTCCCACGCCACAAGATTGACTTTCCAAAAAAACCTAACTGGGCCTTGAAACCCTCATTGGCTCTTCTTTACCTTCGGTGTTCAGCGGCGTGTTTATTTTCATCTTCCATCATTAGTGACGAACTCGAAATCTTCGACGCTAGCTCCCTCCGTCCCAAGACGAACTAATGCCTAACCGAACCTCTTCTCGACTATCACTCCACTAACGCTTCAATCTTTGCTCGAGGCACACGCCAGACGAAATATTCGCTCCGTTCATATGCTACGGAAAGCCAAGTTGACAAGTTGACTCCTCGTGCCGGCCTCTGGACCTCGTTAGCTTATCGGCCCTCCCCCCTTCCCTCATCGACCGCTATGCCGACCAACAACCCCTTCGCCCCCCTCGCGTCAACAGGCTCACCTTCTAGACAGCCTCCCGAAGCACCCAGCTCAGCGTCATCCATACGAGAACCAACCTCTTCGTCAAAAGGAAACTCGAAGCCCAGGAAGTCCCATCGTGGAGGCAAGAAGAAGCGCTCCAGGAGAAAGTCTTTTGCCCCACTCCCCGGGGATTCACCACTGGATGATGAGCACGCGGGCGCCCTCGATGCGGCGCGCGATAGCTTGTATGCCCTCAGGAGGAGCCTCAGTGATTCGAGCCTTGAGGAGGCACTTTTGTTAAATCATAGGTGAGGCAGCTTCCTCTTACAAGAGCCGTGGCTATCTCGGCTGCTGGAGCTGTGGAATTCGTGTGAAACTAACGGCATATTCTTTTTGCTTGCCCTCCCCAGAGAACATCGACAGACCGCACGAACCCGTACACTACCTGTAACGAATATACAAGCAACACCTTCTCCCTTCGTTCGTCGGAATAGCCGTCGGAGGTTGAGCGTGTCGGCCGAGACCGGAAACGAGAGAGAAGCAGAGCGCTGGGACGAGCGGACACCTCTCATGTCAACCACCGACCGTCTTAGGCGGCACGAGTCCGCCGTCGGCGCCCCTGCGTTTGACCGCGAACAGCATAGACGACGCGACTCCAATGCGTCATCGAAGTCGAAGACGAAACCCTCTGCTTTTAATGTCAACTATCCCCCCTCCGTCCCGGGAACACCCACACTTGGGCCCGCGCCCGGCCTCGACATGAGTTTCGGTGATGCTATGATACGGGACGAGTTAGCTCGGGAGGCGGAGTCTCCCACCGGATCGTTAAGTTTGGAACAGGAACTGCCAGAGGACGAAGAGGGTGGCCGGCCGATGTCGTTGTCCAGCAAGTCTCGGAGGAACACTGGTCTAATGCCCCCCGAGGATGACGTCTGCTTCCCGGCCGTTGTTGATTTGTCCGAGGTGGCTGAGGAAGAAGGCGAAGAGTACCAGTACTCCCCTCGGAGCGGCTCCCCGCCACGATTCCAGCCCCGTCGCCGTCGCCGCCGGAGTCCGTGGCCCGATTTGTCAGTACTCGAGTCGTGGAGCCAGTACGAGAAGGAGCAAGAAACGTCCCGCGTAAAGAAGATTACCGAGCCGCAGCTTATTAATGGCAGGTTGCGCGCTGTGCAAAAGGGATGGTATCTTTCGGAGGATGAGGCGCCCTATCGGTTCACCTACTTTAATGAGGAGGTCCAGAGCACAATACATAGCCAGACTATTTCAGGCTTGATCCAGGCTGGGGGTAGCTTTCGCGAGCTATTTATCCCGGATCCTCGCGTGCTCTCAGACGACGAGTCAGATGAGGAAGACGGCGACTCGATCGAACTGGTGAACCCATTCGCCTCTAGGGTTCGCCGCTCCAGCCACCCCGGGGATGGCGGTTCAATGCCTCCAGTTTCCCGGAAGCTCTCTGCACTGACGACCCAGGGGAATAGTGATGTTTTTGCGACCTCGCTTGACCGCGCCTCCTCTGTTGGGAAGAACTCGGCGGCCAGCGCACCGCCCCGTACGTCCCATCCGTCGCCGCAAAGGCCGAGGTCTGGAACGCCAAGTTCCAGCTCAAAACGGGAGGCTAAAGAAGTAGAGCCGGAACCGGAAGCGAAGGCCCTCAGGTACGGCGAACGACCTATCTGGTGGCTTGATGTGCTGAGCCCAACCGAGTCAGAGATGAAGGTAATATCCCAAGCCTTCGGTATCCACCCGCTCACGGCCGAGGATATCATGATGCAAGAAGCGCGGGAGAAGGTCGAATTATTCCGCAATTACTACTTTGTTAATTATCGAACGTTCGATCAGGACATCCATAGCAGCACATACATGGAGCCCGTCAACATGTACACCGTCGTCTTCCGAGAGGGTATCCTCGGCTTCCACTTCTCGCCTACGCCCCACGCCGCCAACGTCCGTCGCAGGATCCGGCAGCTCAAGGACTACCTGATCGTTTCCTCGGATTGGATCTCGTACGCCATCATCGACGACATTACCGATGTGTTTGGTCCCATAATCCAGAATATCGAAGAGGAAGTCGACGATATAGATGAAAGCATCATGAATTCGTGGGGGAGCGCGACGAAGAAGGCGGAAAAGGAGGAGGAGAAGGCTGCCGGGGGCGATGATGGCGCGACTACGGCCGAGTTGAGTACGGTCGATGTTCTCCGTCGAGCTGGTGATTGCAGGAAGCGGGTGATGAGTCTGTATCGTCTGCTGGGCAACAAGGCGGACGTCATCAAAGGGTTCGCGAAGCGGTGCAATGAGCAGTGGGAAGTAACTCCTCACTCAGATATCGGTCTCTACCTTGGCGATATTCAGGATCATATCTTGACTATGACCTCCAATCTCAGTCATTACGAAATGTAAGTTCTGGGGACTAGCTGATTTAACAAATTCCCGCCTCCCAGCATCATTCTCCATGCCATGGACTCAAGCGGTCAAGTTAACACCCACACCCTCTAGGATCCTCGCCCGAGCCCATGGCAACTACCTCGCTCAAATCAACTGCAAGATGACGGAGCGTTCCGAACAGACGGCCGACAGCCTCAACAAGCTCACCGTCCTTGGTACCATTGTCCTCCCCATGAACATCATCACCGGCCTCTGGGGCATGAACGTCTGGGTCCCTGGCCAAGAGCACGAAGGCGACCTTACCTGGTTCGTTTGCATTACTATCGGACTCTTTTGTTTCGGGTTTGCGTGCTATTATGCTGCCAGGAGGGTGTATGGACTCATTTGAGTTTTCTTGGCGGAGTTTTGGAGCTGGAAGAAAAAAAAAAAGAAAAACGCATTGACGGTTGGTGTTCTCGTTTTCCTTTCGTTCATATTCATTGTGTGTTTCGTAGTGTGGGTTAGGTCTGTCGGGATTGGTTTTGGCGTTGCATTCTTAGAGAGTATAGGAAACTTGAGGTATTTTGAACCTCGGAGACTAGACGCGGCAGTGGTGCAAACAGATACACTGGTATTTCTCAAGCTGAAAAAAATAGAAGCTCAAGAAGAGAAACAAGCTCGTTTTATCAACCTCCTCATCTTCTTCCCTATCCTCACGACCCCCTACATAATGTCGCCGTCCTCTCCTACCAGACACAGGACAGGCGTATGAATAACTACAAGGCGCGCTCTCAGCAAAAGAGGAAGTACAAAAAATAAACCGCAATGTAATGGATGATAGAGAAAAAGAGAGTATTAGAAGACGAGTGTCTTCTGGGGAGATCTGCACTAGCCCGGAATCGAACCGGGGGCTAGTCGAGAGCTGCATCGAGAGATGGCAACGACCAATTTTACCACTAAACCACTAGTGCTTTTCTTGGTTGCTTCACAAACCATCCTCAGACAGGTTATGAAGGAGAAGCGGGTTGTTCGTGTTCTTTTGGGCAACGGGACCACTTAGGTGGTGTGGGTCATTGACAGAAGTGGGAGATGCATGGTGACCTCAGTGGAGAGCCCTCAATGGATGTACCTGAGCCGGGCCAAAGCCAGGCGCCTGCCAGAAAACGGCTTCCCCCTCCGGCCTGATCTACAAGTACGGACTCTCAGTACTTTCTCATAGCAAGAATAATGTAAATCAAGTCTCAATGCTCTTTGGACTTAAAACCTCAGTCCAATCTAATTACCAATGCTAAACTCTACCCTCAAAATCTGGACCCCAACCTTCAACGTTCGCCTCTTGCGATGTTAGCGCCGAGCAGGGTAGCGCATAAACCTCCCCCGCATCCGAACCGTCCAAGCACCGGCATCCTGACCGCTCATGGATGGGACCCTTGAGGCGGCACCTCCCAAGACCCTATCTCCCTGTCTATATTTGTTGAGCCGTAATGCAAAATTCAAAAACGCCGACCAGCCACTTGCGGGGAAGCCCGAGTCCGTTTCCTTAGAAAACATCAATCTGGGTGCATCTCAGGCTGACGAGCTCTCGGCATAATCATGGAACCTTTCAGAGCCCGGTTACGGTCATGGTCGACGCCTGGGATCCGGTCCAAGACTTCTGGAAATCCGGGGAGGACCCCGGTTTTCGGTTCTTACCGCTCTTAATCCGGTCAATAAGAGTTCCATCCTTGCGTCACGGTTCATATCTAAAGGCAATGCGAAGAGGAGCAACCTGGGGTATCTAATAGTCTGTTTTAATCCTCTTACTTCTTCTACCCATGTAAATTACATGCAGCGTACGTAGCATCCTTCGATGCGTACGTTGTTAAGTCGGCCTTTCAAGGGTACCGAGTCATCAAGCCCCTCTCTCTCGTCCAAGTCTCCACCCAGTCCCGTCATAGCGTATCCATTGATTTCCCCCAGCTGTTTTGAACGCGATACCTGCCTTGGTTCCGACTCCCAACGCCTCGCTAAAATAAAAGGGAAAAAGTGCCCGTCGGTATTATCAAGTGTGAATACGAACATGTAATGAAAAAGAAAAAGAAAATAGAAGGGTGCAATGTCGTTACCCTAGAGTGATCTCTGTGGGTCGGTGAATAGGCATCGGACCCGTCTCGTCCGAGTGTACATGTAGACCGTGAGCCGTCGAGTACCGTAAACGGTTAGCCATGTGGATATCAATCAACATCTCCACCAATGCTTCGGCATCTCTATAGATGACGGAGAGTTCAGACTTGCTGCAGCTAGCGGCGGAATCATCGCCGTCGGGGCTGGGCTTTCGGTAGGCGGCGAACACAATGCCACGATCAATGTTCCCGTTCGCCGACTTTCCCGTAGCTGTCGTAGAAGATGAGTCGGCCGATCCGCGGCGACGCCCATACTCCCCCCTATAGAACGCGCAAGCATACCCACGGGCGAACTCGTTCTTCTGGGCCTCTTCGTTCCGGTACTCGATCCATCCGTCCGTCTGGAGAATCTTTGTATGGACGGCGGCCGAGATACGGAAGGGAGACTTGACAGTAGACAAACCGTACGCAGCCAGAAGTCGACCCGTCATATTATTACCTCCATTCATCTGCGCCCGAGATGAGGAGAGAGTTGGTGTTATTGATCCCGGATCTTGCCGGAGGTTCCAGTCAGGCCAAAGATTGACAACGTAGACAAGGTCAAAGTTGTACCGCGAAGCAATACGAGCTGCCTCGAAGGCCGCTGCTGTGGCTGGCCGACTTGTGTAGGGAGGTGGGAGGGTCAGCAGTGACGCCGCACGCGACCTTGATGCTGACAGTAGTGAGGAGGAGGCTGTGGAAGGTGGGGAGGGAGGCAGCGCCTTCATGTTGGTGGCTGTACCTGACGTGCCATCGGGATGCTCCTCAGCGATATCATCGTCGCTAAGGTCCATAAAATCGTGGAAAGTAGGTTCCTTAAGGACAGGCTTATAAACAGCCAATGTGCTAGAGCCTTTCCTCTTGTGAAGGTTTGGAGCCAAGGTTTTCGGGCGGTCCAAGATATGCTTAGCTGTGTACTCGAAGGAATCTGTAGAGGTTCTTGCACTACTCAAAGCTTTGATTCCGGTCGGCTGGTCCTTCATGTTCAAATCTAGGATTGGGGACATCTCGGGCGATTGGCCCGGCGTAGGGATGTTGTGCGGGAGAGAATTGTGGCTCCGGGTGTGATTCGAAAACTTGAATCTCTCAAGGGCACGGGAGAAGGAATCTTCAGCGTCTGAGGCGGGTGGGGTGTCCAGTCTCAAGACTGCTGGCGGTGGAGAGCTGCCAGGTCGGACGGCCGGCTTGGCTGAGATGAAGGACCCAGAAACCCTAGCTGAAGAAGGTGTTGAAGAATGGGTAGCGGGTGTCTCTCCAAAATGAGTCACTTGGTTGACGTGGCGAAGCACCTTGAGGTCAGGTAGGTTTGAGATGATGGTTGCGGATTGGCCAAGGGTAGCTTCCTCTTGGAAGCTGCTTGTGTTGGAAGAGCCGATCGAGAGTGGCAGTGAAGAGCGGTGGTGTTTGTAGGTTTGCGACCGAGGCGACGGTGTCCGGGAGGCGCCTTCTTCCCGGGCCATCATGCGGGAGGAGGTCGGTCGAATAAACGAAGCCTGTGGAAAGACGGGTCCTGAGGATTCTCCCTTCTCGTAAGTCTTCGCGGAGTTGGCAGATCTTCTTTTGGAGAAGAGCCTCTCCAAACGATGACCCCGCTGGGATGTGGTCATTGTGACTGGTGGGTTGCCGAAAGCTGACCGACTATCGAGGAAAATTGTATAAGTTATGCAAGGAGTGTCGTACTACGGAGATTTGAGGGACCCGTCACCAAGACGCTTATATCCGTCTTCTTCCCGTCTCCTGACAAGTTGTGCGTTAGAAGAAAAGGCGATGATAAAATTGGCGATCAGCTTGGTCCTGATGCGGTGTTCACAATGTGAACGCGACAAGCCGCCTTTGAATGCGAAATCTTGGGCTGGAAATATTGCCGTTGGTGACACGAAACGAAGGGAGAATCGAAAGTTCTGCAGGGGCTACGAGGTGAGCGCGGCGGTGAATATCATTCCTGCATTACTTGTACAACCATCCATTCAGAGATAGATTGGACAATTGGGCTGGCCAATAGAGTGTTGATCGAGAGACGCGCAGGTATAATCCGTGGAATGTGTTGGAGTGCTGCGCGATGTAAAAGAGTTGAGATGTGCCTTCCCGACGAAGCAGCGGAGTTTAGTGTAGAAGGAGCATGGGCCGTCGTAAATTGGGAGGAAACGTGCCGTTCTAGCCCACCGAGTCGAATAGGGAAGCTGCGCCGGATGGTATACCGTTCTTCCGTTCAACGTCAAGTCTTTGCTTTGAGAAGCTCCTGGGTGTGTGTCGTCTTGCTCCGGAGGTGGGATATTGACGTATTGTGTTAGATTGATGGTGGTCGAATGTAGAGAAGTGCTTCCGAGCACGGTACTTCCCAAGCTGATATGCTATAGACTCAATCGAGGACAAGAGCACTCGAGTTTTACCACAACGTGAAAAGTCCAAATCTCAACGACAATGAGGATAGGAGGGAGGGGAAGGGGGAAGACAAACAGGCCGGGGAAGCTTGTTTAAAAGGAAGGTATGGGTTCAACGCTGTTCTCACCGGGATCTAAATATGGGGGGAACAATAATAATACAAGGAAATCGGGGCCCCTCCAGCAAGGCCAGGGCAAGACAAGTAGTACGATGTATACATGAGCAAGTGAGGGAGGATGCGCTAAATGCTAGTGGGATTATCTAGGGAAGCAGCAGCCCGGAAGTGGCTACTTCTATCTCAAGCATGGTTATCGTGCAGGGCAGGCATGCACAATTCGACCAGGTATCAAATGTCATATCGTGGGTGCATGTGGCCTGGCTGTAAGTGTTCCGGTGGGTACATTACAACGGGCCAGCAGCAGCATATTGATCCCCAGCAGTAGCAGTAGCAGTGGGCAGGGAGGGGTGCTTCAAGTTGTGATGGGGTTGGGGTTGAAAGCGGGACGACCAGGGTGTAGTATACATCCTTGAAGTTGTAGTGCAATACCAAGCAGTACGACCTTACGACATCGTACTGTGGTAATAGTCCTTGCTGCGAAGTCAAGTATACCAGAGAAGTTGCTTTTGTCTGCATGCATACAAGAGCCTTGCTTCTTTCCTATTCAGGAAGTGGGGTGCCGTCTATGGTCAATGATAAACCCGGGCAGACTCGGGGGCTCGTAAGCGAGAAGGAGCGAAAACTGCGTCTTGCGCTCCGAGAGTCTTGACTCTTTCCTCGACGGACTTCAACAACGAGAATTCAACAGGGAAGAGCGACACTGTGTCGTTATTGTGTAGCTGCTTATAATCGAGCGCTGGCTTGGCATTGCGAGAAACCGAGATACATATCAATGTGAATAATGTTTCGGTCGAGGAGAACAATGTCGGATTTGATGCTTTACCTCGCAGGCGCCTCGACTAGGATCTTGCGAAGACAATGAGCCAGGGACCGATTTCATCAAGGACCTCATCCAGCTTCCAACCCAGGGACCAACTGTGCGTCAATATGTCCGCTAGTCTTGCAAAAAACAACTCTGTAGTACTTCGTAGAGTGAGGGTTTGGGTCTATCGAAACCAGTATATTACTTGCCGACACAAGACAATGCGCATCATGGCCCTGCTTTAGAGCTTTTCGGCGATCCACACCTGCTGAGATCCCCTCGCGAATAATACAATAGTCGCACCGCCTGAAACATAACCAATGATAGTCCTCAATGTTTGGCTCTACTTGGTATATTGTCAATGACTACTAGGATAGAGCGTCTCACTATGCTTTTGGAGAGTCGGCCGTACCATCTCTGGTCCAGATTGCCTCCAGATTGCCTGCCCTTGAGACGCTAAAAAGCAAGCCCTCGTCACATGCGAAATAGCCCTCTTGTTAATGACTCTACTTGATCGTAGCTCTTGTCAGCCAAACCGACGATCGATTTTTTTCGTTTCTTTTTATTTCCTTTTTTCTCCTTCGTAACGCCAACTCTCGTGATATCAATACGCTTACGCAAGAACTATGTATGCGACCTCGGGTCGAGTTTCAGCTGCAAGCAAGCAGAGTGACAGGCAAGGCCTTCAGCTTCGGAATCACCTCCCGATGCACTCTCTGGCCAAATGGGCAGAGAGGCGCATCAATGATGGAAGGGGATGGCGACTAAGCAAGCCCGGTCCTCGAAGCATGGCATAGGGGTTAAGTCAGGAATGCGCATCTAACGTTGGGGGAACCAAGGGAATCAGCAAGGCGGTCGGAACGCTCTCCCTTTCGCGGGATTGTTGCGAGGGAGATCAGCAAGTCGCAGCTCCCTCCCTGTGTATTTCGTACATGTCCTACGTCAGAGACTCTGCGGGTCGAGTCATTTCAAGCATCAATTAATCAGTTTTCGCCTACTTCGCAGGAGAAAGAAAAAGAAAATATGACGAGACCCTTTGCCTGCCAATCGACCCTAGGCAAAGCTCTATTACAGGCGTGCATGCTGCGGTTACCTAATTGTGGTGTAGTCAATGTTGCTTTTTTTGATTTCCGAAATGATAATATGGGGATCTCAATGTATACAATTGTAGCAAATGAAAATACAATTGTGTGGACGATGCTAGATGGGATTGGTCTCTCTTTCTCTACGAAGTACCTACTCCCGTGTTCGGGATTGTCTCTCCCTTCCGGCATCCACAGACAGTGATTCTACATAGCAACCATGCCAATAGTTGATCTGAGAAGTCTTACCCAGATCGCCAATGCCGCGAGATACCAACCGAACTCTTCCGCAAAACAACGGAGCCTCTCGGAACCTCTTTTGTACCCCAAGCTTCGTAGTATGGGGAAGCAAAGCAGATATCACGCCATATAGCCAGCTAGAAAGCAGTCCCCAGCTTCGAACCCTGCTAAACGTGTACTAGTGCGTACATTCATCGATTTCTTGACACGACGAGGACCACGTTTTTTGTCGGTGGAGGCTCGGTCCTCGAATACCTCGAACACTGTGTTTTGTACGAAGTACGAAGGTACGTCTTGTTCCGTTCGACAAGTCTGCTGGGATTTCAACGGGCGCCAGGACCAGGTTGCATTCAACTTGATTCTATCCCGTCCCCTGACTAGGACCCTGGTAGCCATTCGCCAACCACCGCTCCTCAAATCGCGCCCCTAGCAGGCCTTCAATGTTCAGTGTTCTCTTTTTGCGACCGGAAATTCCACTGGCAGCCACAGTGCCCTGGTTTGACCACACCATTTCATCTTAGCAACTCCGAAAATTCAACAAGCCCCGAAACATCCCTGGCAGATGAGTTCGACACCACCTTGCTCTATTGCCGGCTTCCCCGTTCATATTTGCACAAGCAGACAAGGGCACCAATCTCTGACGGTCTAGCGGACTTACATATCGTACGAAGCAAATGGTTCGTGTGCTTGGTCTGAGCTGTACGAGTCTCGAATCCGACTAGACAGCGGAAACAAAACCGGCTGTCTAGACTGCTCTCTTCAACATGACAACGGACCTCACAAAAGCAATTTTTGAGCAGAGACTTGTCCTTCATGGAGGAAGGAGAAGCGTCCACGTCAACTAGGACTAAGCGGCGCACGGCATCCCCTTTTCTCTATCCACTGCATGTTGGCAAAAGCGTATGGAGTGATCACTTTCTTCGCCTCCTTGGAGACGCGAGCTGTGATAGTGACGGGTGAAAGGGGAGGCTTCATAGGATTTGAACACTGCTCGCGTTCTTTGGAACGAGGAGAGAAGCGCGGTGCTACAAGTACATCTAAAAGAGCCTCAGTGGGTGCGTGCAGACGACACATGTTCCTAAAATGTCGACGCTGCCTTTTTCAGCGTCTAGTGGCTTACATCCCTCTTGAAAACTAGTCGTTCTCTAGAAATATGGAAGAGGATCAAAAATACAAATCGATCAAGAGAAAAACGGAAAAAAATAAAAATAAAATAAAAATTAGCCCGCAAGAATTCCGAAAGCTTGCCTCGGATTGGACGAAGATCGTCAGTCAGCTCCAATAGTCTGGGTTTAGTCTCAGGCATATCGCAAGTCTGCATCAATGGATATGCCTCAATGGCGAGGAAACAGGGCCCAGAGCTGGGAAGTCGAGCTAGCATACTCCGCGTCGTTGATGTGGTGAGACTGGAGCGAGCAAGCGACTGAAAGGGAAAAAAACGGCGTCCTGTTCACCGGAGCTGGTGGGGGAGTGCCTCCGTTAGGCCCTTTCACCTCCGGTCAAGAAGTGGGATAGTGGATAGATGGCGTTCAACCTACATATCGCCTAATATTTGAGGTATTTCAGGACCCGGGAACATCTGATACTAAGTATTGAAAGAAGAAAGAAGATACGTCTCGTTTGCGATATCGATGTCCTCCAGCCTAGTGCGTACTCCTTGCTGAGGGATGTGCGGTGTGAGCCCCGAGGGTACCTACGTAGTACAAGTTTACTCGGTAAAGCACGGAAGCAATAAGACCCGATGATATCGACCAGTTTCGGAGAGGAAAGCAATGGCATCAATTGATCGGAGTCGCATTTCCAGGAAGCCGGGTGATTTATGATTTGACGAATGCAACATCAGCCTCGGGGTTTTTCAAGTTTGACAGAGAAGTCGACATGCATCGTCATGTTTGTGGCTGCCCCGCGACGCCATGATCTCTCGATACGACCAAGGAGTCAGTGCCACTGTCATGTTTTGGAAAAGCAATGCGGGTGACTAAAGTCATCGGACTACACAATTGTAAAGAGAGGAGAGGAGAACTTGGCGGCAAAGCAAGCAAGAAGAAGGATTTGATTAATAGTTTACCCCTCAAAAACTGGGACCAGCAACCGGCACTGAGCTTCGCAACGATAGTGGGAAGGTAAAGACATCTCTGGGCAATCCGTCAATAACAGAGAACATTCACAACTTCTTCTTTCGCAGAGTGAAAATGTTATAATCGCATGGCGACATTGGGGGCTGCAGCCGTGGAACGGAATGTTGTTGGGTTTCAGGGAGCAATTGGGATTGGCAGGATCAGTCCCTCTCATTCGCATGTCCGGTTGACTCGACGAGGGACCCCAAACCACGACAACTGGGAACAACACTGTTCTCGAACTGGCTTCTGCAAGCTTACGTACTCACCTACGAAGTACAATTGTACTGGACTCGCGCTGAACCGCAGACTTGGAGAATCTATCATCGATCTTGGCACGCTCATGATGATAGAACTGTGTCCTACTTCGTACATAAGACTCGAACGAGGCCTGTCTGGCAGTGGGGACATCGAAGCATTCAACTGCCTCATACCGAGCCTCATACCGAGGTGAATAAAAAAAAAATTTTTTTTTCTTAGAAATGCAGCCATCGGCCCAGAGGCAGATGTGCCTTCTGTCCTTCCGTCGTGCACGTTCCGTCTGCTGGTTTGTGCATTGTGATCGTGGTAATAGCTTCATGGCACTTGAGGTCGAGTGCCGTGGGTGCGATTCCCAAAGTCACTTTCAAGTTTGTGCGGCCTACGAAGTACAAGTAAATTTCGTAGCTGACCCGACAGTCACATTGAAGAAGCTGTGACCAGTTGTTGTCCCACGATTTTCCAGCACACTACCTCGGTACTTCGTAGAGCCCCAGCTCTAATTTTATACACAGAGCACGTATTAACATTGACATCATCGCTATCAATCCAAAGTGCTCAACTTCGAGATCAATCTCGGATCAATGCCCATTGTGAGATGGCTCCCGAAGGACGTGAGCTTCTAGGACCACAATGCAATGGAGAAAAGACAGAGACGGAATATTTAATGCAGATCCTAGCGCATCCTACGGAGAAAATTCTCGACGAACATGGTTGTTTAATTGCAGAGTTTCAGGCGTGATACTCAACCTTCTAGAATGCAATATCGGCACCAACGAACCCTGGAGGAGGAAAAAACTGATTTTGGGCCAGGCCATGCCCCGTTGCCATGCCCATGCTAGTCGTACCCGCTCTGGAGAAGGGGGAGAAAAATTGGAACATGCCACGCGAAATTCAGGTGCAAGGAACCCCCCGACAGGGAAACGTTCGGAGAGCCTGGTTAGCAAAAACGCCTGGCAACGATCTGATACAAGCTAAATCTCTTGCCCTGGTCAACCTCGATTTGCTCCAGCTCCTCCAAGCCTGGCGTTCGTCCGACCGTCGGAAAGGCCTGGTACCGAGATCAGATTCCAAGCCAGTGAATTTCTTCATCGTTCGTTTTATTCCTCTACGAAGTACGATGAACACTATAACCACCGTCATGAGCAACGTCTGAGCGTTCGGCAGTGTTGAGTCTCCGCCTTCCCCTATTCAAATTGGTAGTGATCTTCGATCCAGGCTGGCCCAGTCCCGAGCGACGGAAGCTAGCTCCGAAACTACCAGCATAGAATTGATTCTCAAAAGGACACGCGGAACGAGGTTAAACACGACGCTTAACCCTACTCCAAGTAGTATAGAAGGCTTGGTCGCACGGTCTCCCGTTGAAAAGCCTTCACCGCTAGCCTGGCGTGATATCCGCAGTAGTAGTGGTATAGCGGGTGGACAATGTGCTGGGCAACCCGATTTCAACACGTCCACGGCAAAGGCGAGCAAGTATTCCCACCACCCGAGTGCCAACGCGAAAAGAAGGATTTTTCCACAGGCGCCTAGACAAGTACGAAGTAAGTACATGGCCACAGAAAGCCTGCACTTCCCGAAACGCACTCGGCAGGCCGGAACAATATCATCCAATTGCCATGCCTCGAAGCGGCGCCGTTGAGAATGGGTCGGAATAGAAAACCCACCGTACCTTTCTCGGCGCAACTGGCAATTGCATCACACTGCGTGAAATAAGGCGTTGGGAGGCTGCGTTATCACCTTGAAATCCCGCAGTCACACCCGATATCCCGATATGATCCCGCAAGAAAAATGTGGGAATCGGGTCCCACAAAATTCCGCAGGATCCCATAGATCAGGCTGGAAGACGGTATACTCTGACCACTTTCCTCGAAATTCCTGCAGGAACGAGGTGCTTTCTGTACCTTAGTATGCAAGGCCCGCTCACAGGAGTGCAGCAAAGACGCATTTCGAGCAGTAGCCTTCCCGGAAAACGTTTTCCGTTTTGTGGGCCTAGCCCAGCCCCAAGAAAGACCTTGCGAGATTCAGCATGGCTCGTAAGAGTGAATCCTTCTCTTTTTGTGTTACCCGCATGTTGAAATACGAAAAGACACACCTCTTCAGTCTTCACCGACTTGGACATTCCGGCTCCGGCCTGTCGCACAGGCACGGCATCCTAAGGGGCCGGTATAGATCGAGGGGAACAGACGTATCATAATGTGAAAAGATCCCCACGAAAGCCCACGAAGGCTGGTCATTTGGGGAAGTGTGGGGGGAACTTTAGTGAAACGGCGAGTGGACAGCCAGGCATGGGCATGCTGTACATATCCAACGGCTACGTGCCATATAAGGCGCTAGATCTTGCATTTGCCTCGCATCCAAACACGAGAACACTTGCCCAACTCCACCTGTATCGGTCTTTTCGATAGGACCATGCGACCAGCCTAGGTGTGTCAACCTCTAGAGCTGACCTGCGGAAATTTGCTCATCAAAGAAGGATTATATTCCCGCCACCTCAGACCATCCCCAGCCTCCGGGGAGCTGTCTCCATTAGGGTGTGTTCATATCCGTGCCTTCGAAAAGGCCAGCTTCGTATTATAATCCTATTCGATGCTATTCGCATGTAGATGAGTCGGGAATAATTATTCAAGTCCTCCAACAGACGGGATGTAAGCTCGAAGGCCTTGGACCGACTCATGCTTCGCTCACCAACACTTGCTTCTTTTACCTCAATTTAGTATACGGCATGACTGGGAAGTAGACAATTTCAAGGAAAGCATAGACACAATGTTACATACATGACACTTCGTTATACTTTTCACTTCCTGTTTCTTCTTCATCTAGCTAGATCTCATCAAAACCTGTCTATCGCGGGTTCACAAGGTATCATCTCGAGAGACATGGCTCGCATGGCCTCGTCTTAGCATCTCATCGGCCCCTCACACTCTCCCCATCAATGAATAATGATAAAAAAGTCTCATAGATCCCTTCGCGAATCATGCGCTCGAGAATGATGGTGCGTCAGCTCTCAACCTCGCGACTAGACCTCGCGATTTCCCGGAGTAGAGTCTGTAGATCACTGATGGCTACATATGGCTACTTTTCACCCAGACTACCGAGAACCCGGGGTTGCCGGCTTACTCGACAGTTTCTCCTAGGTCAGAAATTTCCCTTATGCTTCTGCGTACCTGACTCGCCAGCGGCAGCGTTTCTCGATAGGGACCCGCAGCGGATGCGCCAGTACGGGGCCGGACCGTCGTGTATGTAGGGGACGGCAGGGCGTCCAGTATGCGGGTGCTGTGCTTGGTGGGTGGCTAGCTTTGGGAATATCGCTTAAGAAGAGTTTAGATGAGAATCAAGAGGTGTGATAATGTACGGGAGTTCGAGTTTCTTCTGGTTGGCCCATGTACGAAAGCTGGACAATGTGTTGACCAAGCCTCTCGCGATATTTGTCGCGAGTCACGTTCAAGACATCCCTCTACGAGCCTATTTCAGTCTTTGTCTAAGTATAGACACATACCATTGCTGAATACCTACCTACCTATTCCCACTTATATCCCAGATCAACGTGTTTGGTTCAAGCCACAAGCTTTAAAGATAGCCACCTGGGAAAGAATTGCATGAAGTCCTCCATCGGTTGGATAGTAGCCTCTTTTCCGGTTATTATGGGTATCGCAAAACTATTGCGACTTCTGGACGTACTGGCGATGTCATGAGTCTGGACGAGATCATAGCGTTTGCCCGGAACTTGTTTCCTATGATGATACTCCTAAATACTCAGATGTATATCTCCTAGAAGGCCTTGTACACGATTGGTATCCATGAATGAGACGTGACACGGAGCATTTGGGAATAGATCACCATTTCACAACTGGGCTACTTGTCACGGCTGCTCATGTTGCCAACAAAACGGCGTCAACATCCGCCTTCCCCCGCTGATATTATCTTCAGTAGAACTTGGACTCCTTTGAACGAGGAAACCCGACGGAAAATGTGGTTCGTGATGCATATTTCTTATCATCGTGCCTGCCACAGACTTTGGCCCTTTCGCATTAGAAGCCCGACTGAAGGCAATCAGCCATAACACTATTGATCTGGTTGAACCGTAGGACCTCGTTCACTGCATGCGATGATATAGCCCGCTGTCCTTTAAAGAGGAAACACGAAAGGTTTGTCCTCTGCAAAAATCGCCCGGGGCTAGAGGAAAAGGACATCGGATGAGAGTTACATCTGGGGCCCAAGGCAAAGATGTAAGACGAGTATCTAGGCGTGAGAGATACATGTAAACACATCAAAGGGCGTCTGAGTGTTGCTACCAACTTCTGCCTAACTAGCTCACATATTTCCAAAAACCACAGTTGTATTTACATATTAATGGCCAAGATAGCTTGCAAGTGCCCTATGATATGATATCACCTTACAACTTTGACGGGCCTTCATCTTTATCTACCTCCCCAAAGATGTTGAGGAATGCCGTGTGAACTTCATCAGTCAGATCGCTTGCTTGCAGGCTCCGGCCCTTCTTCAGGAACGCAAGCCTCGATGATTCCTATTCAAACCTCTGTTAGCGTCACTCATTTTCTCAAGACTCGACATCGAGAAAGCGCCTGGGGACAGGTAACATATATATAAACATACCTTTGTGATAGCACTTCCTGCGGCGGCCGCCAAACCAACCAACTCATCCTTATCCAACTTCTCACTCTCACCAGAATCCCACAAATCCTCCAAGTACGCCTTTCTCCACCCCAAAAACGTCGCAATCGCCCCCGTCAACGTATCTCCCTGTCCCCCACTCCTCTTTCTCCCGCCCTCTAGATCAATTGTAAGCGTCGTCGTCCCATTCGAGATGTAATCCTTCAACCCCTTCTGCACAATCGTTACGCCCTTCAAACCCCTCGCCAGAGCCTCCACCCTCGCAGATTCACTATCGACGACACCTTCCTTGTCCTCCGCGGCCTTCTCAACATCGATGCCTAGCGCCTCGCAGAGCTTTCCAAACTCGACAACGTTGGGTGTTAGTATAGCATCCGGATAGCCTCTAACTAACTCAGGATCCTTCTGCACTATGAGCAATGCGTCGGCGTCGAGGACGACGGGGATGCCCCTCCTACGAGCAGCGTGGAGAACGCGAGCTACCGTGGCGTGCATGAGAGGATCGCGGCCGAGACCGGGGCCGACTACGAGGACGTGGATGCGCGGGAGCATAGCTGTTATGGAGGCGGATATATGCTCCGGGTCGGAATCAAGGTCCTTTTCCGTCGGGGCCGGCTGGTTGAGCGTGGGCCGGGTTTGGCGCATCAGGGGATGCACCATAAGGTTCGGGGAGTAGGTCTTTATGACGGCGGCAGCAGCTGGTGTGCAGATGACATGGGACTGCCTGTTTGTTAGATGTGATGCCTCTGGTTCCTCCTTGCATTATGGGACCCCAAGGATATAAGAAGTTCCTCATCGAGGACACCCATTTTTCGAACTTACCATGTCACAGCCCAACCTTGCACTGGCCATCGCAGAGAAGTAGGGTGCACCGGTATAATCCTCACTCCCTCCAATAACTGCAACTCTTCCCAATTGGCCTGTGAACGAGAGGTCCATGTCAAAAGTAGTTCACCAAGGTTATCCGGAATCTCGGAGATAGCCACATCCTAACTCCCGCGGACTCATCGTTTTGAGCTCTCCACGGGTCGAACACTCACCTTTATGGAACCTTTCCAGCATCGGTGGAATCATCCGCTGGGCCTTAGATAGAATTTCCCTCGTTTTGACAGACATGTTTGGATGAGATATTTCATGAGGTGACATTGTCGTCGTTGAGAGAGAGCTTTCCGTGATCTCGAGAGGAGAGCAAACCAAGTCCTCCGAGATCGTTTGTAGTGTTGTCGTGTCGTCCCCGCTAAGGAATACAACTCGAGATTTCGATAGAAGAAGTCCTTGGTATGATGAATGGTAATCGAGAAGAGGGATTAAACTTGGTGAGAGATGCTGGAATGTAGAAGCGTTATCATGCGGGTGAGGTCAGATGAGGTGTGGCGACAGCAATGACAACAGCACTGGGCAGACGCACCCAAGACAATCAATGGAATGGGTAACGTAATGATGTCACAGGCGAGTCTCATCGACCCAACCATCATAATATCGCAACGATCGCCACAATTACAGCACTCAGGAGGATATTCATTCATTTATGACTTCTGAGACTGACCACAGCAAATTTTTCAACATCACAGAATGCAAGCTCAATTAGAGATTCGGGTGCCAAGTTTGGAGTTAAGTCGACGTGGAAGTAGAAACCAACCAAGGGCAATCACGTTGGCCAAAGCCATTTTCAAAGTGGGACATTGTGCAAAATGAATCAAGATGCATTAGGAACAAAAGGAATCGAGGGTGCTATTGAGTTATAAGCTCTATTTGTACAAAGTGCTTTGACTGGAGAGGATTCCCGGTAATGGCATCACGTCCCTCCCTTCGGCACAACCCTCCGACGGGCCCTCTCGATCCCGCAGAGAACATACAATAAGGAGACGAAACGATTTTCCCGGTATATAAACAGCATCACTATATCCTCCTCCATCGCCAAGCCGTCACCCCATCAGTCTACCATCTACAAGAATTTTTTTTACCATACCCACACTTAAGCAAGGAAGCTCTTAGTGAAGGTCTCAACGACGTTCCTGAGCTTGCCCTCAGTGTCCTTGCTGAGAGCGCCCTCCTTGTCGATAATGGCAAGGAGCTCGGTCTCGCTGGACCTGAGGTGAGCGAGGAAGTCAGACTCCCACTGGAGAATCTTGCTGACGGGGACGGAGTCGAGGAAACCGTTGACACCGGCGAAGATGAGGGGAACCATCTCGTTGACAGCCATGGGAGAGTACTGCTTCTGCTTGAGGAGCTCGGTCAACTGTAAAAAGAATGTACTGTTAGTACCAAATACATAGCACACCGAAGTAATGGGTCATGTTGAAGAGCAACTTACGCGTTCACCACGGTTGAGGGTCTGCTTGGTGGCGGCATCGAGATCGGAACCGAACTGGGCGAAGGCGGCAACCTCACGGTACTGGGCCAAGAAGAGCTTAAGAGAACCGGCGACTTGCTTCATGGCCTTGAGCTGGGCAGCGGAACCGACACGAGAGACAGAGAGACCGACGTTAATGGCGGGACGAACACCCTTGTAGAAGAGCTCGGACTCCAAGAAGATCTGGCCGTCGGTAATGGAAATGACGTTGGTGGGAATGTAGGCAGACACGTCACCACCCTGGGTCTCAATGACGGGGAGGGCAGTCATGGAACCACCACCATGGGTCTTGTTCATCTTGGCGGCACGCTCGAGGAGACGAGAGTGGAGGTAGAAGACGTCACCGGGGTAAGCCTCACGACCGGGAGGTCGTCGGAGAAGAAGAGACATTTGACGGTAGGCGACGGCCTGCTTGGAAAGATCGTCGTAGATGACGAGGGAGTGCTTGCCGTTGTCACGGAACCACTCACCGATGGAGGCACCGGTGAAGGGAGCGAGGTACTGAAGGGGAGCGGCCTCGGAGGCAGTGGCGGCGACGATAATGGAGTACTTCATGGCGTCGTTCTCCTCGAGAGTCTTGACGAGCTGGGCAACGGTGGATCGCTTCTGGCCGACAGCGACGTAGATGCAGTAAAGCTTCTTGTCCTCATCGGTACCGTTGTTCCATCGCTTCTGGTTGAGCATGGCATCGAGAGCGACGGCGGTCTTGCCGGTCTGACGATCACCAATAATCAACTCACGCTGACCACGGCCAATGGGAACCATGGCGTCGATGGACTTGAGGCCGGTCTGGACGGGCTGGTTGACGGACTGGCGGGGAAGAATGCCAGGAGCCTTGAGCTGGGCACGGCGCCTCTCGCTGGCGTTGATGGGACCCTTTCCATCAATGGGGTTGCCGAGGGCATCGACGACACGGCCCAACATCTCGGGACCGACGGGAACGTCAACCTAAGCTGTTATTAGCAACATCCTCGATGCAGCGAAGTAGCTGGATATGATAGGTCGACTTACGATAGCACCAGTTCGCTTGACAGTCTCACCCTCCTTGACCAATCGATCGGAACCGAAAAGCACAACACCGACCTGGCCAGCCTCGAGGTTCATGCACATACCCTTGACACCGGAGGCGAACCTAGAGAAGGAGAATTGTCAGCTATGCATTACATGGATGGTTGCAGGTCCCTAGGACGGATGTTGAGGGTAGACATACTCGACAAGCTCCTCAGCCTGGACATTGGCCATGCCATGGACACGGGCAATACCGTCACTATTTACCAACGTTAGTTATCAACAATTCATCGTCGGATAAAAAAATTCATCTCGTTCGGATGACTACCAGAGGCTCTAGTAGTCATGCTGCAACAATTGATTGTTGACGGGGCCAAGAAACTGATGCCGACGTACCCAACAGAGAGGACGCGACCAGTCTCGGCAAGACCAGCTTCTTCCTGGACGCCGCGAATTCTCTGCTCGAGAATAGAAGAGACCTCAGTGGGCGAAGGCTTAGCATCGGCGGCGTAGGTCCGGGCTTGTATCGAGGCAGCGTTGTAGACTGCAGGTGCGGCATTTCGAGCCTGGGAGCAGTGGTGAAAAAAACCTAGTTAGCCGAAGTCCGAATCGGTGATGATCCAAAAAAACAACAATCCAGCGAGCTCAAGCAACAGGGAGAAAAAAAGCTTTTCCATGATGACCACCCGACTCGGTACCACTCAATTGATCGTGATAATTGATTCACAGGACGATCCGAATCTGGTGCAGTGGTTTTTCGATGGAATTGACGCCGTTTCGGGGATATGGAGGTGATGGAAGACTTACTACCGCAGCCCTACCCGAGGCGCCGAGAGCGCGGGTGGACTGTCGAAGGGCCGTCCGGAACATATTAGAGAGTATTTAGAAGGGGTCTAGAGAGGAAGGATAAACAATTGCAAGGCGATGCAATTGAGTAGAGAGGAGATTGTGGATGCTGTCACACACGTCGTTTGGAAGAGGGAGTTCAGGAAGCGGATTTTTGCAAGAAGACGGTCGAGAAGGAAGATGAGGGAGAAACGGGCGGACCCGGAGCTGGCAGCCTGGACCAATCAGGTGCCAATGAGCGGATTTTTATGCGTTATGTAAGCTGACCCGTGGTGCTAACATTTTTTTGAGCCGGGGGAAGGAGCAATTCAGCCAAGACTCGAAGGCTGGTCGCTTTCTTCGGTTGTCCACGCTCATCAAATTTACCACCATACAGTGTGCGGTCTAATTCCGACTTAACTGCGAGCGCCTAGCACAGGAGCTGAGATTAGAAGATCGAGGCTATGACACCGTGAATGCGTGTGTGTATTTGGTTTCTATGTAAATAATACCGATATATATTGAATCCGTACACTAAATGACCTTGGGATCTATAACTCCAGCTGTTGAAGCATGCTTCATTGGGGTTTAGGATAGGCCGAGCTAGATGTCTCCTCGGCTGTATCGGGGCAACAAGTGGATCCGAGGCTCATATGGCAGCCCCCTTCAAGGTACTTGACAGGCGAACCGCAGATCAGGACTCTGGGCTGAGTGTCCACACAGCAATTTCTTGAGCAGGAGATTGGACTCTGAAGAAGTCGATTCAATTGTATCTAAGCTAATGCCTCGCCTGCCTATGCACACATGATGGCCTGAAGCCTACAGTCCATGTCTCTACGTCTCCTCAGAGGTTATAAACAAAAGGGTATAATCATCAATTGAAATGTCACGATTAAAAAAAACGTTTCAAGCACCACCAGTACAAGCCGGCATGGTCGCCGGTCGGTCTCTAAGGCCGTAGCTCAGACTATATTAAAGTCGAGCTGTAAAAGGGGTATGTCTGAGAGCGTCTCCACGCGCATCAGCGAAGACACACAAATCTGCATACACACACAGATGCCATGATCCTTTCCTTTTTTGAAAGCCTAACTCCGAGAGATTTCCCAAATGCAGAGCGTCACTCATTCACTTCCAACCTCCTTGTCGGCAGCCCAGGCATTTATCGGATGATACCCTCGAATCGCTGCTTGAACCACCTCATGGTCTCGATACGGGTGATGCGGTGGCTGGCACCGATCCTGCCCTTCATGCGGCGGCGGCGGACGACACGGTCACCGGGACGGGTCATGCAGCAGTAGAAGTCCATGCCGTAGATACCGATGGAAGGGTCATACTTGATACCAAGATCGATGTGCTCGCTGATACCGAAGCCGAAGTTGCCAGTCTCGCTGAAGTTGCGCTTGCGGAGCTCGTATTCCTTGACCTTGAGGCCACGCTCGAGAATCTCCTCGGCCTTTTAACATTGCCTATGTCAGTCCCGACTCCAATCACGTCCCATCTCTTTACTGAGGAATCCATCTTACCTTGGGGCCACGGATGGTAACGTGGACAGCGATCTTTTCGTTACGGCGGATACCGAAGTTTCGGACGGTGTATCGGGCCTTGCCTGGAGAGAGACAGAGAAATATTAGAGATCGCCTACCAAAAGAAGCGAGCAAAACCATAGCTATCACATACTGTAGACGGGGGTTTGACCAGAAAGCTGCTCGAGCACCTTGGCGGCACGAGTAAGCCTATCACCAGACTCGCCCACAGCAATGTTGAGGACGAGCTTCTGGATCTTAAGCTCCTTCATGGGGTTCTGGGACTTCTCGGACGCCATTTTGACTGATTTGAAATTGTCTTTTGGGAGGGAAAGTAGCAAAAGACTGTCAATGGGCGGTTGTGGTTGAGGATGTGCTGCTGGAGGGTTAGTAGATTTCGAGATGGATTGGGAGGATTAATTTCACCGTCTATGAAATTTTGCCCTACAATTTTTGGTGGTCCTGCGGGGAGGCTAGCCCTACCCTCACTGGTCATAATCATAAGCCAGTGGTGGGCGACAACCAGCTTGTGGAGGTACGTACCCCAACTCCAAATATTATATAATACACTGTGCGAGCGCGGACTCTTGGCGCCAACTCGGGACTTCAGCCTTCCATTCCTCAGCCTTGGGACACGAAAATTTAGGCATCCTGCATTGTACTAATGTCATAGCTCCTCTATCAGAGTCTCGAGCTGCAAGTCTTTCGGGACTTTGTTGACATAAACCATAACCCCCAATTTTTTGAGAAATTGAGAAGCTTCTTTTTACGAGGCAATCTCAAAACAAAAGCAACCATGGCATCCATGAACAAGCAAGGCAAAATGGTCAGTCTCTCGCGTTTCCCCTCCGGTCTAATTTGTATCTCACCGCAGCTAACAAGAACCTCACTTCATAGGCCGGTTACGTATGTACACTCCCCCGCATCGCGTTACACTTTCTAGCTTCAAGGGAAGCCGAGCCGAACTGCTAAGCTGAGTTTCGACTACTGACTCCGAACTGTAGATTAACTGGCGGATGAGGGTAACACTCATCGATGGCAGACAAATGACTGGCCAGATGCTTGCGTTTGATAAGGTACGCGATAGCGGGGCCCATCCCCCTACTTAACATGCCAGGATGCTAACAAATATACTCATAGCACATGAATCTCGTCCTCGCCGATACCGAAGAGTTCCGAAAGATCAGGTCCAAGTCCAAGACCGGGGGCGCTCCTGGTGCTTCCAGCCAAACCATCGAGACGGAAGCGAAGCGAACTCTTGGCCTGACCATTGTCCGCGGTGCTCACATTGTTTCCCTATCAGTCGAATCTCCGCCTCCCGCCGACCCAAGCGCGCGTCTCGGCAAGACCACGACGGGTGGTATTGCCACCACGTTGGCCGCCGGTCCTGGTGTCTCTAGGGCTGCGGGCAGAGGAGCTCCTGTACCCCCGCCCAGCCTTGCTGTACGAATGCTGCAAACCCTCCTACGATCTCCTGTCAATATGTTTTCCATTACTGACTCTTTTCTTTTCTCAATAGGGCCCCGCTGCTGGTGTGGGTGGTGCCGCACCCCCTCCCGGTTTCCCAGGTGGTTTCCCACCACCGCCTGGGTTCCCCGCTGGACGAGGAGGTATGTTCACTTCCGGGTATCCCATGCATCGGAGACCGTATCCTAATGTCTATACAGCCCCTCCTGGTTTCCCAGGGGCCTTCCCTCCTGGAGGCTTCGCCCCGAACGCTCCCTTCCCGCCTCCCGGCTTCCCTCCCGGTGGCCCTCCGGCCCCTGGTTTCAATCCTCCCCGTCGATAATTTATAAGGTGTCAACAAAATCCAAGGCAGTTCGATTTGGTGGTGTGGGAATATTCCCCTTTTTGGCGCTGGGCTCAAAACGAGAAAACTAGTCGACCATTTGGCAGAGGAAGTGGGGGCCTCAATTCGATACGTCACGAACAGGAACAGGAACAGGAGTTTTTCTATTAAAAATAACGGAATGAAGATAATGGTACGCACTACCTATCTCGCACTTGCTGCTTTTTCTTCGTGCCTTGCGTTGACGTGAGAAACGGCCCAGAGGACAGCAGTCGAGATCGAGAACTCGGTGAAGTATGTGGTGATGTCTGAAGGTATATGAGTTGTAAGACGATGACGTATCCGGCTAGTATTCGGTGATACAGTATCCCTTTTCTAGAGTCTATTCATCGGGCTGCGAGAGAGCAGAGGCATTGGGTTAGCCGTCTCTAGAACTGGCCATGACCACGCTTTTCTTGGTTACATCATTCCCGGCCTCGGTGCCAGAGGGAAGGCCTTCAATGCAAAGCAACGGAATAGCTTGTTATTAACGGAACCCAGGAACATGACCCGAGCTGTACAAAGATACAAGTACAATAAACGTGACCGACCCAGCTATTGACCGCCCTTCATACTCCTTGAACTCCTCCATAATATCTGTCTCTTTCCCGTTGAAGAAGTGTATCGTTTCTGGCAACCCTCCAACCGAAACCCCCTTTCTGCCGACCCAAGATATAAAAAAAAGGAATCCAATTTTTGTGCCGTTACACAACCAGACAAAAGAAAAAGAAAAAAAGAAAGAAATATCTTAGCACGCATCTAGCGAAACACAGCGCCCTCATCGGTAACCCCTATAGTCCCCCCGATCCCTCCTCTCAAACTGGAACTGCGCAGGAATATCCTCGCGCCTAGGATACTCGCCATAGTTGTTATTATTGTTATTATTCTCGATCCCACTATACCCGATACCACCCACAAAAGTAGGCGAATACGTGCTACCGACCTGCTTCTCCTGCGCCTCCCTGCTCTTCCTCATGGAGCCGATGAGGGTGGAGGCGCCATAAGCAGCGCCGACGACGGCAGCGAGGACGGCGTAGGCGATGACGAAGGGGCTCGGGGAGTCGGCCATGCGGAGGCCGAGACCGCCGTTTACGACACCGAGGAGCATGAGGACGCGGCCGTACCAGATGTGGGCGTGGCTGACGACGGCGCGGGACTGGTGTTTTAGGTAGTGGCGGTGGTGGAGGAGGCCGAGGGCGGGTTGAATGACCATGGCGAAGGTGACGATGGCGCCGAGGATGGTGTGGGCTTGTTTGAAGAGCTGGGAGGAGATGTTAGGGATGTTTTGTTTCTTCAAAGTGTGGGGATGTCTCTATGGAAAAGAAGGAGACGGGGCCAAAACTTACCTCACCGGTCGAGTTGGCTTGGGCGTAGCCGGTACCGAATCCGCCCCACATGACGAGGAAGGCGATGGTCTGGCATCCAGCGTGGAGGTACCACTTTCCGAACAGGGGGATCAAGAGAGCGCCGACGGGATATAGGATGACGAAGGCAACAGCCATGAGGACGCCATGGATACGGATCAAGTCCACGGTCCGGCTCTCATCAGACCCACCAGAGGAACCGTTGGTGCTCCCGCTCCCGATGGTATTGACACCTCCACTACCATTCGTATTTCCACTGTTGCTACCAGTCCCCGAATTTCCGCTCCCAGTCGCAGCGCCAGTCAAGAAAGGATTAGCATCCTGCGTAACGGCCGCCTGCGACAAATCAATCCTAAACTGATCAAAATCCGAATGCTGCGCAATAGTCGCACTCGTATCAGCAGTATTCAACGGATTCCCAGACCTCCAAGCAGCAATCCAAGGCGACGAGCTAGCACTCAGATCCATCGACCCTCCCCTCCACGACTGGCAGTTCCTACAAACGACATTGGCGGTCATGACACCCCCCGAGACGCCGGAGCCCGCGAGGAGCTGGATCTGGGTGTCGCTCTGGAAACGGGGCATGGTGCGGCCGGTGCCGGCGCGGGTGCTGACGGTGACGTTGCCGGAGCCGTCTTGGTAGACGACGAAGATGTTGGCGCCGGACATGCTGGAGCCGGTGCCGATGGAGACCCAGGCGAAGGTTTCGAGGGCTTGGATTTGGAAGTAGAGGTTGCCGGAGTTGGATTGGGCGGAGACTTGGGGGACGGCTACTTCCATGCAGAATTTGTTGTCGATGGGACAGTAGCGGAATTGGGCGGAGGCAGTGCTCGCGACTGAAGTTTTTGGGGGTAAGGAATTAGTTTTGATTTTATTTTGTGTTTTTCTTGTCCATGTTGGGGAGCGAGAGATGTCTGGATGCGGGCTAGAGGTTGAGAGCGTGGGCTACTTACAGAGCAAACTGGCCGAAGCCAGCAGAGATTTTAATGATTTCATGATGAGTTGACGAAAATATAATAATAAGAAAAATCGGATCTATCCAAAAACACTTGAAGGGTAAGAATCGCTGTGTTCAGTCGTCAAGACCGGTCGTTGCTGTCGATTTTGGGGTCGAGGGTGGTCGCGTGTAAGTGTCTTCTAGATGCAAGCGTTTAAAAACCAAGACCAGGAAGGGAACACAGGAAGGAAAGGTCTATCTCGCAGGCTCTTGTCGATTAAATGATCAACAGGAAGTCTTTGTTATATCAATGAGAAAGGAGCAATAACGGAGAAGTTATATGTCCTAATTGATGAAGGAAGGGAAGTGAATCATCGAGTTCACCAGGAAGAAGACAGGAGGGGCGTGAATGGACCCTGGGATGTTTTAATAGAAATACAAGAAACTTGACTCCGGGGGAACACCGCCCAAGACGAAGTGCAAGGGAAGTGAGAGTGTGAGAGAAGATGCTTGTCCGGGGTGAGAATCTTGATGAGGGGGGAGGGGTGTAAGTTCTGACATGGGACGGAGAAGGGTAAAAGCCACCCTGAGGACCAGCCAGCGGCGGCACAAGTGAGATGAGCTGAGGTGCATGCTCTACGTAGATGCTTCGGGATCACCACAACGGAGAAAGGCAGTCCCTGGTGAATGAGGCCTTCACTTGGTTTACTGAGGTTTGACCTTATCGCCGCGGAGACAACAATTACTTTTTTCTCGGCACCAACTACATCCTGATCCGTACATGTTCATGCAGAAACCTGCGATGGTGACGCGTAGATATTCACTAGATTTGTATTCAATAGGCTTTAGAGTTAGAAAACCACTCCATTTCCAATGTTCGGGGCTCCGAGACTTCTTCACGAAGGTGGAGATTCCGATCGCCGTTGCGGGGCGCAATTGAGAATCAACCAAGGAGATAGAAAAAGAAAAAGAAAACCCTCGTGTCTACCGGGCGGAAGGGACTCGTAATCAGTTTCCTCTTGTTGGTCGACGACAAGAGAGGGTCCCTCGAACTAAGATGGGTGAGTCTTTTCTCAGACAGCGGAGCCGTTATACTTGGTACTCCATCCACACCCCTTCACACCCCTCTGGTGGACACTTTTCCAGCTCGCGGCTCAGAGGGATAATAAACTGCCAATCCGGAGGTCGACGATGGTGGGGCGGTGAAGTGGTGTCCTCATTCGGGGCAATAGGTTAAATAATTGATTCGTTTTCTCATTGCTTTGATTGAAGGAAGAGAGCATGGAGGGGACCGCTTTGGCGAACGGACAATCGGGGTCTTGCACGCAGTTTCAAAACAAGACCTCGCACAAGCCAAGATGCTGTCCGGGCTCTCTTGGTTGGAGCTTTCGGTGAGGTATTGATGCTACATCGGGGTTGCTGTCTACGAGTATGGAAAGCAGGGTCCCTCGATCCAGTCAGAGGACCACAGTCGTAATCGAGGCGAATGCCGGGTCTAGACCTGGGGGATCTCGCAACAACGTAAGTCGATTGATGTCTACGAAGTAAAGTACACTTGAAAGCATCGAGGATGCTAAGGGGTAGGGCTGGATGACGCCCTGCTTGCTGAGGAGAGTACGTGGACAGACTTTGCAATTGGTGGTCTAGCCTAAGATCCAGCGTCAACTAGGGGGGTATCAGTATCAGCATCAGTACGACCATGTTATCCAGCGTTTCAAGTGTTTTGAATGTCCTCGTCTTGGTGTTTCTTCGCCCAATGGAGGGTCGCGCCTTGTCATGATTGGTCTCGCATCGGGACGCTGGGTTTCCTGGAACAGCAATTCAGCTTTTTGTTCCATGAATAGAGCCAAGCCAGCCAGACGGATCGGGTATGACCAGTGAGCAGTTATCGTTTCCCGTTGTAATATGCACTTGCTAATGCTTCCATAAGGAACTTGGGGGCCGTCGAATTGAGGCTGGGGCTCAGAGACATTGCTAGAATCGCCTCGTTTGTATTTACCTGACCCCCATCTACTATGTATAGCTGCGGCCCAAAGATGCATATTGAGGCCATCTCGTCCCGTCAAAAGGAAGAGATTGAGCCCAAAAATGGAATGAAATCGGAGCGTGTTCAAAGAGTGTTCGCTGCTCCGACAATTGGGTATTATCGACCAACTTCGAAGCCACAACCGCCCGACGGCAATTACCCGCAGCAGAGACGAAACAAGAGAAGATCGAATAAGGAAAATAGGATACCCTCCAAGATCACCGGCCAAAGGAACTTGAGACGCTATCTATTTTACCCCAGACGCAGGAGGCAAAAAAAGAATGCCAAGGCGATCCCCAAGCGCCATCTCCTTCTAGCCTCTGCCTCTGCTTCTGCTTCTTTTCCTGTACTGTAAATCGTCTGTGCCCTCCAAGCAAAGATCATCACCTGTTCTCTAATGTCTGGTTGAGGACTGCAATAATTGATTAAAGTGGCCGGATCCCTGGAATTCTCTGACCCGTTCGTCATGCCTCATATTTTTGCTTCTTCTGTCTTTCGATGCAACAGTCTTGCATTTGATGCTGCGTGGCCGCGTGTCTATGTGAGTAAATACTTCGGACTTGTACAGAAAACAGGGTGTCCAGGTTGTATCTGCCCAGACCAGTCAGAGTCATGTATTTCGCCATGAGAGGTTCTAGATGCTCTCATTCACTCCTGTTGTGATAGGCGAATGACGACTACGCTGGCGGGCTGGTCCTGTTCCAGCATTACCGCAAGAAGAAAGCCACCAGGACGCGCAATCAGCTCCTCGCCCTGCGATAGGGTGATGCCACCACGGGAATCATCACGGATAACGGGGATTGAGCAGAAAGGCAATAAGCTATTAGACTAAAGATGGCGCAGCACACGACACTAGTGTAGACACTCTAGCCGACCCGGCGGGTCCATGGTTCCTACGAAGTAACTTCCTGCCACCAAGTTGAACCCTAACTGTTCAAGATCGACAGGATGGGACTAGTAAACTTCGTAAACTAGAGATGCCCTTGCATGTCGGCGGGATCGGAGAGTTTAGTAGAGAGCATCGAATGGATGTTTCCCCGAGTGCATGAGATTGGTATCGTGAAGGGAGCCACATATTTGATGTGAAGCTTGCGTAAGCTTATTATAACTAGCTAGACCGGATATCAAGTGGGCTCACGCAAACTTCGTATGGGCGTAGTATCATATCGATATGTTATCAGCTTTTTCACCATTACAGCTGTGTCCACTACCTTGGACCGCAACATTAAAACACTAAGCATGGCGAGTACAAGTACATTTATCTAGATATTTTGAAACCCGTTGACGTTGCTTACATTCAGCAGTTTGCTCATTCGTTGAAAAAGCCGCGGGATCTAGTCATAGCCTACTGTAGCGGAGCAGCGTGTCTCGTGGACAAGGATCGGTTCGCCGACCGAAGTCAGGCTAACAGAGGCGAAAGGAGAATACCAATATGGATCGGGGTATCTATGCGTCCGTCGTGTTTTCGTCGAGGCGGTTCAACGGCCTGTAGCCACAGATCCTCCAGAATTGACCCAAGAACCTGCTCAGCATTGCGCGGCGTGCGTAGCTGATAAGTTGAAGTCGCACGTATGAATCATGATAACCCATAATGCGGCATATCACCCGATCCAACATACAGTTTATACCCGTGAGATACCAGCCGTAGCGAACTTCCGACGTATTGCGTTGAGACCGGGCAAAGACGTGGGATCTTTGCTTGAGTGAATCGCGGCAGGGATGATTCATATCTCCCCGAGTTGCAATCACCATCGACTGGATGGATGGGCTGGGTTACGGCGATACGTCGGGCAATGATACCTCGGTGACTTCCGTCCGAGACTCGAGGTGCTTTGGATGCGGCATGGCCCGACGGCTGTCAAACCTGGGATACACCAGTGGTGGTCGCCCGTACCCACCTAATCCACGAACTAAGCCAGAGTGATGAAGGTCATCATAGACACCGGGAATGCTGATGACGTCCATATAGATCCAGCCCGGGTAATACCTAGTGCAGCCCTCGAGAGAAGGGTAACCGTCCTCACCTTTCCCCTCAGGTGCACAGTTCATGTCGATAATGGCACAAACGACTAGCGGATGCATCCCCTTCATGAGCATCACAGCGAACCGGCCCATTCCTGGCTCAACTGGGATCCTATCCCATTCCTCGTATGCGTCGAGGGTATCGAGGCAACTTTCGAGCTCGCGCCTCGTCGACACCAGGTCCGTCTCTCTCCATGCTCGCTCCAGCAACCCAGTCGGAGAAGAGCATTCGGACCCCGGCCTTGGACGCGCCTTCAAGCTTCTCCTAATCCTCGACGACTGTCCACTCCTGATAGTGGGGGAGTAGTAAATCTCTTCCCAAAATATCCAACTTCCCCATGATTTGGCTTTTCATCGAGGCGAGGTTGCACTGCCATTTACCATCATCACCATATGTGCAGCGGTAGATGACGAAGCCCCAATAGTGAAACTGCGTCTCTTGCATGTTGAAGATAATATGGCCTAGGGTCTCTCGAGCCGTATCCCATATTCCTATTTTAATCTTGTCGAGCGTGACCCTGTACTCTTGGTTGCCCGCCATGGTGCCGTGACTGAGTAGAGGCTCGCTTAGGACGCACCTTCCTCCCGAGTGTTGGCGATTGTTGGCTTATGTGTTATATATCAGAATTTAGGTCTGGATTCCCAACGTCTCATGGAAGCTCAAGTGGTCGAGCGGTGACGCACTGCTTACAAACTACTTCCGCAAGGCGCCGGCGTGGAACCCGGTCTGGTCAAACCATGAGACGGGGAGGAAATGGGAATTGGGAAAGGGAAATTGGGATTTGGGGAGGGAGAAGTGGGAATTCTTTTTTTGCCGGATTTATCTTAGTGATTCTTTTTTTCGTCTTCCCTTTCTGAGAGAGGGATTCTCGAGTCTTTCTTCGGGGCTCTGTTGGGCCTGTGATGTATCTCGCGGGAGAGGAGGGGGGCGAGGCTCAGGGGAGGTTGTCAGTTCGAAACTAGTGGTGGAGTTTTGCACTTTTTTTTTCTCGGGTGAAATGCTTATCAGGGGCAGGGAACATCAATTCTAGTGAGTTTCAATGGCATCGTCTGTCTTTCTTTCGCAATGATGGAAAGGATGCTGATGACTTGAAGTGGCTGAGAATTGAAGGGAACATTAGATCCAACACCAACGGCTGCGCTGAGAAAGCAGAGAAAAAGCTCGGGCTATCTAGGCAAGCAGTCTTCTTCATCAATGATCGGAAGATGCTTGCAGTCTCAAGCTCGTCCTCATCTTTGAATTCTTGTCTACTTTTCAATTTGAACTGAATTCTTTTTCTTTTAAATGTGAACATCGAGTCCAAGACGAGAGGGATATCTCCGAAGCAAAAATGATGGGAATTGGCTAATTATGCAACTTTGGCTCGGTTCAATCTACCTTCCTCGCTCTTTTCTGCACCAACGTCTTGCTTGGACAGTCCTGAACTGCAGATGCCCAGAAGCTTACACCAACACTGGAGTTGGTGGAGGGAACAGATGGAAATTCTACGGCGAACCGGCCCCAACCTTCGAGAATGGCGGTAGAATCCCGCATTGATTTCAAATCAGACACCCTATTCGGCATCTCCATGCCCCGGACGAAAAGCAGCGGCTGTGGTCGATCTTGCGGGGAGCGGAGCACACGCATATATGATCCTCACTGGCATCTATGCGAGGCCCAGCCTGTTGTTGCTTTGTTACTTTTGAATCTTCGGATTTCGGGTCCCGTACGGGCCTCTCGGTAGATCGGTGCACTGCCACCACATCACCACATCGCTAGTCCCGTGGAGTTGCGAGGTCATAATGCGTTTCTCGCATTGTCATACATTCCTACCGACGGAAAACCGGGGCGTGCACACCACCCCGGAATATGTTCCTTTAACTGAGCAACTTAGATAGATATCGCGGAGACGGGAACTGTTGGCCGGGATATGATTACATGATGGCCGGGGCGGGCTGGCACGAAGGGCCGCGAGTCCTCGAGATCCCTCCCTCCGGAGCCCATTTCCTTCGACGCTGTTCTGACCAATGGCTTGTATGACGGGATTTATTCCCGTACATCATCGTCTTTTCGGAATAGGTGCTAAGGGCCGTCGACGGATACTTAAACGACCTTTTGTCTACCATGTGTCTATCTACGAGAACGTTTGGAACTCGCTGAAGGACGGATGAGCCCAGAGGCGGGCTCGCAGCGAGCCGAGCTGATGATTGCCGCGACCGTATGGAAGGAGAACGGCAATTACGAATATCATTCCAGACTTTTCGCACGTCCCAGAAGGCTGAAATGCTGCCGTTCCCGTCGTTTGGTACGATGAATGTCTTCCGCCACGCTTAATCCAGGCGCCTTTGGCAAGCGAGGCAAGTGGAATATAAAGCAATCCACACCGACATGTTAGTGAAATATGTCTGGATTGATATAACCATGCCTTGGGATTTACACACACACCTTCCTTTTTCATCTATCTCGGGTGTTGGGCATGTCGATTGATGGTTGCTGTTCTCATTGGTCCGACAAAGGGTCCTCGATCCCGTCATTAACAAGTAGGATTCTTGTGCAGGCGGGTTAATAAACGAGACTAGGCATCCAACAACTTCATATGGCACAGCAATGCTGCTGTCGGATGGGTTTCCAGAGGGTCAATGGATGGTGTTTCCATCGACAAACTTGACGTCTGCTTTCCTTTCCTTCGGACAGAAAGACAATTCTTCGTCTTTTATTAAATGTGAAAAGATACAAGACCGCCGAGCCCAATAATCCGTCAACCGGTAGGTAGGGAACGAGGAATTCGGATGACTTCAAAATGGATCCTAAGATTTGTTTGAATGACGACTCTATGGGGCCGAATGTTCGAGGATGTCGTGATGATTTCGATTTCACTTTGATGTTTGAGAGGTTATGTTTCGCCATTATTCCGGGGTCCGTTTTTATGGCGCTCTGCCTGGCAAGACTGGCGTATCTGTACCAGAAACCTCGTGTGGTCCTTGGCACATTTTTTCAGTTCACAAAACTTGTAGGTTTTCCTCTCGGTATCGAATGCGGTCCAGTCTAAGGGCCAAAGGCTTGATCTATCTAATAACATGGCGCTTAGGCTGTCATCACCGTCTACGCGACCTTGCAATTCTCGCTCCTGATTCTCCTCACCGTGGGACATGGCCGCGTTGGTACTGGTCTCTCTATCGCCGCGACAGCCGTTTCTCTCGCTGCGGCTCTGCTCATGCTCGTATTGTCCTATGCCGAGCACTCGAGGTCTCCACGGCCCTCGATTCTTCTCAGCGCCTATGTCCTGCTCACTCTCCTCTTCGATATCGCCCAGACCCGGACGTCCTGGCTCGTCGCAATCAACCTGCAAGACGCCATCTTTGCGCGGCTCTTCACGTCGTCGGTTGTAGCGAAAGCCTTCTTACTTCTCCTCGAAGCCCAGAGGAAATCGCGGTGGGTGCGATGGGACGCTTCCGAGCATAGCCCGGAAGAGTCAAATGGCCTTTTCGGCCTGAGCGTGTATTCGTGGCTCAACAGGTTGTTTGTGCGTGGCTACAGAACAGTTCTCTCTTTAGAAGACCTGTACCCGCTGGATCCGAGTATGGGCACCGATACGTTATTCCCAAAGTTCCAGCGCCAAATCCACTCGCCGAGTTATCGTCCCGCCAAGTTTGCCCTAGCAAAAGCCCTTGCCAGGGCCCTCGCCGTCCCATGGCTATTGCCAGTCGCTCCTCGAGTGGCACTAATCGCGTTCAAGTTCATGCAGCCCCTTTTCTTGGAGAGGCTGCTTGGGTATCTTCAAGAATCCCAAGCAGCGGACGAACCGAACCATAATGTCGGTTACGGGCTGATCGGAGCAGCCTTGTTCATATACATAGGCATGGCCGTGTTCGGCGCATTTTATCAGTACTACAAGTTTAGGGTTCTCTACATGGTCAGGGTCTGCCTAGCCTCGGCCATTTACAAAAAGACGACGGAAGCGAAGTTAACGGCAGGCAGCGACGGAGCCGCACTTACTCTCATGAGCACCGACGTCGAGAGGGTCATACGCGGCTTCTACGCAATCCACGAACTATGGAGCAGCATGATCGAGGTTGGGATCGGCTGCTGGCTGCTTCAACGACACCTAGGCGCCGCCTTCGTCGCCCCCATCGTGACCATTCTGATATGCACCCTCGGAATAACGTGGATTTCCAGCTACTCGGGAAAGCGCCAGAGGGAGTGGATGTCGGTGATCCAGAAACGCGTCGGCCTAACGGCCAGCGCCATCAGCACCATGAAAGGTCTCAAGATTACCGGCCTCGTAGGCCACGTCGCCGACACGATCCAGTCGCTTAGGGCGGCCGACATCCAGGCGGGTAACAGATGGCGCATAGTTCTCCTCCTTACTGCCATAATTGCCATGGCACCTCAAGCTCTGTCGCCGGTTTTCACTTTTGCTGTGACGTCCAGCACCCTGGATACTACTACTATCTATACTTCGATGTCCTACCTGTTGCTCCTCGCCGCGCCCCTCTTGGTGCTGTTGCAGACTCTTCCGGGTCTTGTAGCTGCGTTTACGTGCTTGACGAGAATCCAGAATTTCCTCGAGGCAGACGCTCGCGTAGATTACAGAAAATTCGCCTGCCCGGGACCAGGGGCATTAACACCTGGAGGGGATAAATCTTCTACTGATTCAGCATTCGAACGGGTTGAACGAGCCGATGAACGAGCTGATGACATCGCAGTTGGTACCCTGAAAACTAGCAAGCCGGCCGACACCACTTCGGAGAAGCAAGAGTCGATCGCCGAGGTACACCATGCGCCCGAATGTTCGGAGGCGCCTGCCATGGCCGTCAAGATATCGAATGGTAGTTTCGGCTGGACGACCGGGAAGATGTCATTGTCGAATGTCAATGCCACGATTCCCGCTGGCAAACTGACTATGGTTGTGGGTCCGGTGGCTTCTGGCAAGTCCACCTTTTGCTATGCTCTTCTTGGGGAGATGCCCTACTCTAGCGGCGACGTTACATGGGCATTGGAAGGGTCCAAGCCCGAGCCTAGGTCGGGCCATAAACAGGGACGCGGAGGCCGAGGCGGAGGTATAGGCTTCTGTGAACAGACCCCTTTCCTTCTAAACGCAACCCTTAAGGAGAACATCATCGGCTTCTCCTCTTTCGACCAGACCAAGTACGATAGAATAATCGACGCTGCGAGACTTGGCCCGGATGTATCACAGATGCCGTCCGGCCACGATACTCGGATCGGCAGTAATGGAATCATGCTGAGCGGGGGGCAGAGGCAGCGCGTCTCCGTTGCGAGAGCTCTGTACCTCGAGTCCAATTTTGTTGTTTTCGACGACATCCTCAGCGGCTTGGATAGCGATACCGAGACTGAGGTCCTCAACCGTGTATTCGGACCTGATGGGATACTCCGACGTCGTGGTGCCACCGTCGTGTTATGCACGCATTCGATACGACACCTTCCGACAGCAGATCACATAATCGCCCTTTCTTCCGAGGGTCGACTTATTGAAGAAGGGAGCTTCCAGGACCTCATGCAAAGTCAGATGTATATTCAGAGTCTAGGTGTCGAAGCTTCTGATTCGGGCTCGTCTAAGTCCGGCTCCAACGTACGAGATGAAGACGATGAGAACACCAAGCAATCTAAATCGTCTCACCTACTGGGCAAGCAGTCCGAGAAGCCCAAAGTCCTAGCCCACCACCTGGACAAGGCTAGACAGATGGGAGACTGGAGGGTATACTCCCACTACTTTGGCGCAGTTAACAAGTTCATGCTTCTGGTTATCCTTATTGCCGGCATTCTGTATGGCTTTGGGGACAACTTCTCCACTATTTGGATGGGATATTGGGCCGCGGATACCCTGTCGCGGGACAACTCCTTTTACATCGGAATCTTCGGTCTTCTTCGGGCATCTCAGCTCATCTGGGTCGGGCTCTCCGGCACTGCCATCCTCATCACCCTGGTTACACTGACCGGCACTACCCTTCACAAGAACGCGCTGCGAACAGTTATCACGGCCCCGCTAAGCTTCTTCACCAACACCGATACCGGCATCGTTACCAACTTGTTCTCGCAAGATATGACGCTGATCGACGGCGAGTTACCCGCCTCACTTCTCAACATGTCGTTTATGCCATTCAGTCTTGTCGGCGTGGCGTGTGTCATTGCCGTCGCGACACCGTATCTTGCCTCCAGCTACCCAGTACTCGTATTCATTCTTTATATGCTTCAGAAGTTCTATCTGCGGACATCTCGCCAGATGCGACTCCTTGATCTGGAAGCGAAAAGCCCACTCTAGTAAGGAGCTTTGAACCCTGTGTTGCAGTTCCTTTCTATGTCTCCTACTTTGCTAATGGGAATACAATGTAGTTCACACTTCATCGACACAATCAAGGGTGTCGCTACAATCCGCGCCTTCGGATGGTCCCAGCCAAACCTCGTTCGCAACAACGGCCTCCTCAACACATCCCAGCGGCCGGCCTATCTGCTCGCCATGATTCAGCAGTGGCTCGCCGTAGTGTTGCAGCTCATCGTAGCCGCAATCGCCGTCATTCTGGTGTCCCTAGCCACGCAGCTCTCCGCGTCGGCGGGGTTCGTCGGAGCATCGCTCGTGATGCTGATCAACTTTGGCGAATCGCTAACCCATTTGATTGTCACCTACACCATGCTCGAGACGTCGATAGGCGCCGTTGCCCGACTTAAAACCTTTAGCGAGGTGGTGAAGCCCGAGGACTTGCCGGGTGAGGATGTAAAGCCGCCGGAGGAGTAACCGTCGCGAGGTGCTATTGAGATTCGAGATCTCTCTGCCTCGTACGAGTAAGTTTTTGCTATATTGTGTTGGGTATGACAAGATTTCTGACAAGTATATGTGTGCCTGGTTTCAGCTTTGGACAACCGGATTTGACTCAGACCGAAGATGAGAAAAGCTCAAAGATGCCACACACTATGGCGATTAGGAACCTCTCAGTCTCCATTCGTCCTGGCGAAAAGGTCGCTATTTGCGGTAGGACGGGAAGGTTAGTATTAACTCATTATTCACCCATTTGCCATGGTGTGTTCGAGGGCTGATCACCATTCGTTTCACAACTTCGCAATATATGTAGTGGGAAATCTTCTCTCTTCCTAGTCCTAGTCAGACTCCTCGATCCACTCCCCGGATGTGCAGAGAACATAACAATCGACGGACTCGGCCTCCACCGCATCGACCGCGCTACCCTCCGCCAGCGCATCATCGCCGTGCCGCAGGATCCCGTATTCCTTCCCGGAGGGAACTCGATCCGCGCAAACTTAGACCCTCTCGGCATGGCGTTAGACGACGAATGCCTCGACGTTTTGCGCATCGTCCAGCTTGAGGGCTTCGTACGTGAGGCCAGTGCCGCTGCCGCTGCAACGGCGGAAACCAGCGCAGCGCGAGGGCCCAGGGACGCCGCAACAGTGGAAGACTTAAACGCCGAGATGAAGGCCGAGTCGTTCAGCTCAGGTCAGAAGCAGCTTTTCAGCCTAGGCCGGGCGATCCTCCGCCGTCGTGTCCGCGACAGGAGAAGCGGGAAGAACGGCTCCGGCGGTGGGATTCTGCTTCTGGACGAGGTGAGCTCCAGCGTTGACCGCGACACAGACAGGGCGATGCAGGACCTCATCAGGAGGGAGTTTGCAAGCTACACCGTCGTCATGGTGTCGCACCGGCTGGAGATGGTGGTGGAGTATTTTGATTCCGTAGTCGTCCTGGATCAGGGGACCGTGGTTGAGACGGGTCGACCGGCGGAGCTTGTGGAGGTGGAGGGGAGCAGGTTTAGGGATCTTTGGTTGTTGGCGAAGCATTGATGACGGATTACTCTCTACATATTTGTCTCTTGCGCTGCGGGAATCGGCGTGCAAAATCCCTCCACTTTCCGCCTATTTGAGCAGACATTCTTGTTCCTCATCTCGCGCTGTAACCCCATCCGCAACGGCTTCTTTAGCTTTCGGTTCTATTTAGTCTCGCTAGGTGGTGCGACTATGTCCCGCTCGTTCTGGGGCTCTTCCCCGCCGTGTGTTCCTGTCCTAACCTGGAACATTGCCTGGAGCTTTCTATCGTACTCTTCCTTCTCCTGTAGCTTTCTCTCCACAACATCCTTGACCTGCGGAGTCCAGAATGCGGCAAAGCATAGATCCACCGCATCTGGGAGGGAGGAGATAAACTGAGGCCGGAGCTGTCTCTCGAAAATTTGATACATGGCATTAATGGAATCCAGAGCGTGGAAGAACCAGGTAGCCCTGGTCGAATAGGCATTGTCTAAAGTCTTGGAGAGGTCACTAGAGGTCTTCTCTTCTTCTTCCTTAAACGCCATCATGAAAGACTCTCTAGCTGCGGTGTACTCGGCCAAATATTCACGGGAGCAAACTTCATCAATGCTCCTTGAGGTAATCCAGTACGGTACGTCAATCATCTGTGGCGAGCGAGCGCATATCCATTCGAGATCAATGAGACCTGTAATATTCCATGTGTCGTCAACGATCAGATTTCCTTGGTAGAGATCTGTAAATTGCATACAGAACGGTCCATATCTGAGGCTCTGGTCGAGGTAGTGGTGTGTCATTATTCGTAATATCGCCTGGATTGCCATTTGGTAGTAGCAGTCCGTCTTGTCTTTCACAGCGTTCAATTGGGCAAGGAAACGATTGTCGTGGAGGGTTAATATATCCGCAATATACGGGTCAACTGTTTCGTAGGTTTGATTCTGATCCATGACACGTCGCGCTCCATCATTCTCGAGAATCGCAACGCCACATGTAAGTGGGCGGTTAGTTAAGGAGATAGTTGCATTATCGGTATCGAAGGTGAAGGATCCGATGTGTCTGTCGACTTCTTAGAAAACCATGACTGAGCAAGTGGCTTCCCCCTATCAATGAATTCGAGTAAGAGATACCCTGCCGGAAAGTCATGGGCCCATTGGTTTTTGATATAATACGATGGTATCGGTTGGCTGAGCCAGGCGCAGATTCGTCTTCGGAGAGATCTCGCCCATCTCTGGTACCATGGTAGAAGACTTGCGTGTGTGAACTGAACGCTTATTAGACCATGTAAGGGATAAGCAGCAGCCAAAGGTAAACAAACTCACATGGCTACCGTCAGGGAAGCCAAAGGCGAAGAGACGAGGAATGGGGAAATCTGGGCAGTTCTCTTGCATCCAGATATATGTAGCAACTTCACATCGCATCTTCTCACCGACCATCCCAACAAGCCTGTGGGCCATAGGAACCCTCAGGAGAAGGTGTGAGCTGGCTTGGCCGGCACTAGTTGACGCGCCGTGGATCTGATTGATACACATTGGTTAAAGCTCCCACGGGGCCGATTGCTGGTTGGCTCCACTTCACATCGTTTCTCGTCGTCGATGCCAAAGTGATGGGCGACGAGGCGGGATATGAGGCCTTGTTCTCCCTGCCGCTTCAGGTCGGCGGTGACCGAGACGGCGCCGCTATACCATGCGATGCGTTGAATGATATCTTCCTCGCGTTGCTGGGCGGAAGTGAGGCCGATGTGATGGCCATTGAGCAAGGGGAAGGTGACCCCTATGTCTTAAGGGCCTGGACGTCAGTGTCAGATCTCAAGTGGCCGCCATGAAAAAGACGATACCAGGCTGTAAGCAGGAATCTAATGTAGGCGTGGACATTTAACTACGATTGCATCCGGGATTAAGAGGTTAAAAATACTCCAGGAAAGGAGCTCGCGGCCAGCTACGAGGTGCTTACAATAATACCAAACCTCGTGTAACCATCTCGACATCACCAAGACCATCCGCAATACATCTCGCACCCAACCGCATTTCCCGATGCGCCTCTCCCCTACCCATCACAGATCTCATAGTAACAGTAGAGGAAAACGAAGCAGTGCCCTGACTAAACGACTCCCGCTCTTCTGGAGTCTCGAAGCACGCTGAGGCGTCGTGCCAATGTTCACCTACACCAAGTTGCCAGCTTCCAGCAGTCTTGGTCCGATGCGTCGGGGTAGGCGCATCTGGGAGAGTAGCGTAGTGCGATTGTACGCCTGGAGATCCCGCTCCTCCTGAAGAGGTAGTAGGATACATGCTGGGTTTTCCCAAGATTTCGACATCAAGAATCACTATACCAGGGCTGGCCAGACGATGAGAAGAATAAGCAAGCCATCAATTGGCTCCGGCCGCCTCTGAAAAACGACGCTGATTTAGACTAACATGTCCTCCGCAGGTGGATTCACGCTTGCCACAACTTCCAAAGAACATTCTTAGTTTGCGGACAAGTCGGAGAGGCTTTCATTGTAGCATTCTGGCAACTCTACGAGTCCTCGCTTTGAAGAGGGCTAGCAGATTCTACGTAGCATTGTTAGTTCTAGTCTCTTATGGTCGATATTTGTGATCGAAGCTGATCGTTCGCTAGTTGTTCACCGAGGGCGTTGGGATCGGAAGGGCATTCGTCGCAATGCTGCTCCTTGAGTCACAATAGCGACCTAAATGAATGTTTGTCAGATTTCAAGACGCGCCTAGAGTACCTCGGATTGTTCCCATCCCCCTCCTCTCCATCCCCTTCCATCGTCGGCAGCTCCCAGATCGGCGCGACTGCTTGCAATGTGGTCAAAGCTGTGTCAAGGACGCACCGGTTACGGCATTCCTAGGTTAGGTCTGGACTGCGCGGAGACAGGATTTTAGAGGGCGAGTCCCTCCGACGAAGTACGGGGATGGAAAGCGATATCGACGTGGAATTGAAGACACGCTTGAGGAGGGAAGTATGTTCCTCACACCGAAGATGGGACAAGGTAGGGCTGTGGTCCCTGCACGTGATGATAATTGGGGAAAACAGACATCCGCACGCTGGGCGGATAGACCCCAATTCCGGGAAGACCATTGCAAGAGGAGCGTTTCCGTGAGTCGCAGCAGCAGTTTCGGCTTCTCTGGTCATACCTACGTAGCACCCATACTCCACGGACCAGGAGACAATGAGAAAAAGATCTAGCAGAAGCTCAAGTATAACTGAGTACGAAATAAAGCAGGAAGAAAAAGAAAAGAAAAAGGATCAAGAACGGACCAATGCTCGACGAAAAGAGCCGCCAGACAAAGGCCGCGAACCTCGTCCTTGCCATGCCGCTCATAAAACATGTAAAACAAAAAAACATAACGCTCCTCAGAAAGTAACGCCCAGCCCAAACTCATGACGCTCCAGCAAACTGCTCGGAGCCACAAAACTGAACCCGCCAAACGGATCCTCCTTGTCTTCATTGCCCGCCAGGTTTTCCCAGTGGTCCATAGACGTGACGACGGGGCTGAGGGCGAGCTCCGTGAAGCTGGGGTCGAAATTCTCGGCCAGCTCGGGATCCGTGATGAAGGGCTGGATGGGAGGGGTTATTTCCCGGGCGAGGAGCTTCTTCCAGTTGATCTTGCGGAAGAACCTGTGGTTCTTCATGGACAGGAGGTCCTTGGGCATCTTGGCTCCTAGGCGCTTTGCCGGGTCCTTCTTCAGCAGGCGGGTCAGGAGGTCCTTGGCATCCGGGCTCAGGAAGTAGGGCAGGACAAGCTTCTGCTTGAGGATGTTCTCCTGGATTTTGGCGTTGTTGCCTCCTCGGAAGGGCGGGTTGCCCGTCAACAGGTCGTAGCCCAGCGCGCCAAACGACCACCAGTCAACAGCCTTTCCGTATTTTTGGCCCTTGACGACCTCGGGGGCCATGTACTCTACTGTTCCCAGCATGGAATTGCAGGTGTCGCTATCTTCTGCAGAAACCTTGGAGAGTCCGAAATCCGTTAGCAACAGGTGTCCCTCGGCATCCAGAAGGCAGTTTTCCGGCTTCAAGTCACGGTAGATGACTCCCAAGTCATTGTGGAGATGCGAAATGGCCAGGAGCATCTCCGCCATGTAGAAAGCCGCCACGGGCTCGGTAAACATCTTCTCGGTCGTCAGATGAGTGAACAGCTCTCCACCCATGCCGTATTCGAGGATTAGGTAGAGTTTCTCCTGATCCTGGAAGGCGTAGAAAAGCTTGACCACAAAGGGATGTCGGTTGACGGATTCGAGCACCTGGCGTTCGGTCTTGGTCTGTTCGACAAGCTTCTTATGCAAGACGAGAGACGCCTTTTTGAACTGCTTCTGGGCGTAGAGCCGACCCGTGGTTCTCTGCTTGACGAGAATCACGGTGCCGTACGCGCCCTTTCCGAGGCATCGCAGGGGTTCAAAGTCCTCGGTGGTCATCTTTCGTCGGGTAACCAAGCCGCCTTCGATAGCTCCGAACATGCCCGCCTTCTCGGGAACGGTTTCGCTGACAAAATCGTTCTCGAGATTAACCTCGTAGCTCGTCGTACCGCTGTCAGAGCCCTCGCTGCCGCCATCGCTGTGGAGGGTGTCGCGACTACCACACCTGCTCATGTCGACGCTCGAGATACCGTTGGTAGGGCCACAGCAGCGCGACGATCCCAACTGGCTCCCGCTGAGGGTCATGGTGCTGGCGCGAGAGGTAGGATCCAGGCTGAGTGGTTCCATGGCCTGGCGGAGCTTTGCGATGCCAGACATGGCGGGGGACGCAGTAGCGCGAATGCTAGGACTGCAGTTGGTGCTAACCACATCGCCGAGGAGGGGCTTTCCGCGGCGGTTGATGAGCGGTGGCGTCTCGCAGGCAGTGCTGTAGTCGGAGTCTTCATCGCCCGAGGTAATGGGGGTCCCGGTAAAGCCCCGCACCGTAGTTAGTGCGGGGACACTTCGCGCCGACATCTGGCTGCTCGTCGTCTGGTATCGCCGTGACAAGGTGGGGTTATATAACGGGACGTCGTCGTCTTACGGTCCCGCAAAGATAGATGGCCTCACTATACTATCACCCCACGCCCCCGGCTATACAGCGGACCGGTCCTCGAAGAGGGGAACAAAAGAGAAAAACCCGAGCACCGCGGCTCGAGTAAATAAATGATCGCTTCTCGCAATAGCGATCAATCTTATGCAGCGCGAAGCGAGCCTCGTCGGCGCTCAGCGTCAGCTCGGAGCTCAAACTGGAAATTTCGGACTTGATTCTGGCTGCTGGGCTCAAGCATGAGGGACTTGAAGAAGAGGCCGGAGAATTCGTAGGGCCGTCGGAGCCTATGCATTGAGGAATAGTTGGATTCGATCTAAAGTTCGGAGTCGTGAGAATAAAGGATTCGTGTCTGCTATTGTTGTCTGGTTTTCACCAAGGCTTGTTGGGATGTGAGGAAAGGGAAGAAAAAAAAATCAGAAGGAAGGAGGGAGGAGGCAGGTAGAAACAGGGCTTCTGAAGGCCTGCTAAAAGCGGAAAGCGCCTTGGCGGAGAAAAAAATAATCAAAGCACAGATCGTAGCCAATTCACATGCTCCACCAATTTGAACCAATTGGGCCAGTAATAAAGGACAGAATACGCCTAAATCTCATTTCTCCCCGGGAAATACACGGACCCTGGATAGCGGGTACTTAAGTGGAAGGTTAAATTAAGCGGGAACTTCAGGTACCCCGGTCTGTCAGCCACTGTTCCCCGGGAGTATGAAGTACTTCTGCTTCAGACGTCCACATGCTTCATTCTGGCAGCCCAAATATAGAGTCTAGACCTCCGGAATTGCCCAGCTGAACGGAAATTCAAGGCTTTGGACCCCTGTTTAAGCCCCAGAACAACACGCCTCAGAACCTCGAGGACTGGTTTGCAGCTGCCACATCAAGGTTTCGATCGATCATTTGAGGCGTCAGGCACCATCGCTTTTTTTTTTTTCCTTCTTTCTAATCTTTTTTTCTTTATTTTTTGTCTCTCCTTTTTTCTCTCGATTTTATAGAGAAGCTAGGTGTGAGTGTGTATCATTTATATCCAGTTTGTATCACTCTTTTCGAGACATCGCGGATGTCCTTCTCACTTTTGTCTAGGTTTTTGAAACCGTATGACTTCCTTTTAATTACACCACCTATGCGACCAGGCACCAGTTCCCAGGCACCGCCTTAGGAGGCATGGATAATCATTCACAGGCTCCCAGTCCGGGCCTAGTTATACTATTTTCTAGTCGGGTATTCTATTATTCCCACCAAATACAAAACTTGCTTCTTATTACAGCCCTTCCCCATCATTCCGACCCCATATCTTAATCGTCCGATCGTGACCTCCGCTGATGATATATCTTCCATCCCTGCTAATATCCACGCTACCGACCGGCCCAGTGTGCCCACTCAGCTCCTGAATAAGACTCCAGTCATCCGCAGAAAAGATCTTGACCTTGCGATCCACACCGCTAGAGACGAAGAACGTGCCCGATTTCATCGGCAGCTGCGCCCCCTTGTCATCAACGCCCGGTGGCACGCCGTCCAGTGGATCATCTAAGCCCTTGTACCATCTCACGTCAGACACCGCGCTGGTGTGCGCTCCTATGCCGCCCGTCCTCTGAACTTTTCGAATGTCCCAGCACTTTATCCACCCGTCAGCAGAGGCTGTGAGGATCCGGTGGCCGTCGGAGCCCCAGTCAAGCCCGTAGATAGGCTTTATGTGACCGTCCATGTAGCCGTCTAATATCATAATCGTCCTCCCCGTGCGAAGGTCCCAGATCCTGCCGATACTGTCCAGGCCGGCGCTCGCTAGCAGAGATCCGTCCGAGTTGAAGCCGACGGCGTACACGCCCCTCGAGTGGCCGTCCTGCAACAATAGTTCCGTAGTCTTCTCCACATCCCATAATCTCCAGGACGTGTCTTCCGACGCCGACGCGACGTAGCGCCCCGACGGGTGGAACTCGACTCTGCAGACCCTCTGCGTATGACCGGAGAGCGTCGCCTTTGGTGTGTCTTGGTTCAGCGACCAGAGATGAACCTGCCCCTCGGCGCCTCCCGAGACAAGGTTGACCGAATCCGGAGATACTCCGCTTTCGGGCAGCGTCGCACCCGGGAACCACGAGATCCCGCTAATCTTCCCCGTATGCCCCCTAAACGTCTTTCCCTCCTCTAAATCCGGCAGGCTGAAGAGTTTGAGCGTGCCTCCCCAGTTTCCAACCGCCACGGACTTCCCGTCGGGCGATATCCTCGTCATACTGACGTGCCGATCTCCCGCCGTCTGCGACCCTTGCAGCTCGAAGCCGTGCAGCTTCTCCTTCACTTGCTTCCTAAACTTGACGTGTGTCCGGAGGGGAATCTTCGCCTCTTCCTTCTGAAACGCGACGCGGCGCTTCGCCCTTGGCAAAGAGAACTCCGCGATGTCGATTCGCGCTTCCAGTAACGCCTGTCCGCCCCTGGTATAGAACTCCTCTTCCTGCTCCTCTTCCTCCTCCTCATCCTCCTCCTCTTCGACGTCTTCCATCGTCACGTCGCCGCCGGCCTCCTGTTTGCTCGCCAGCTCCGCCTGGACTGTAAGTAGCTCGCGTAGACGATCTCTCCGGTCGGCGGGTCCTTCCCCGAACAAGGTTATCGGTTCTCCGAGCTCTCGTAGTCTCGCGCGAACTCGCCCATCGTCGGTGGGTACAGCGATCGTAGCTGCTAAGCGCTTTCGGTTGAAGGATGACAGGATGGCGGACGCTTTTTCGGGCGCTATCCCCGCGCCGCCCGCGGGGATGTCGTAGTCATAGTCCATCGGCACATCCTCGAGCGCAATCCCTCTCCTGCTCCTCTCCTCCGCCTCGGCCTCTTCGACGTAGGCCTGGCGCGATGGATGCATCGTTGGTGATTGGGTATTATTCCGGGCGGGTGGACGTGATTCTGAGCCGGTAAAAGGTCAAATTCGGAGGAGGTATGGGGGCAAAGGAGGGCAGTATTCACTGCAATGAGGGCGACAGAAGGTCAACTTAGAGAAGTGGCAAAGGCGGCTTGAGTGTGGAAGGTGTGGGATGTTTTTACGTTTCCTGCTTGAGCTTCTGTGAAAGGTCTTGGAAGAGCTTGCATCTTGCCTAAGAAGAGCAACAGGGTGAGCAGGTGGTAGCAGCTGTTTACACACTTTCATCACGTGAGACACAGATACTTTGCTCCACCATCCACTTTTATCCCAGTCGCCTTAATCATAGGAGGAAAGATCAGAGCAGATTACCTAACAAGATCTCAACTTTCTGGAATCACAACCAACTTCTTCTTTGAAGAAACGACGAAGAAAAAAAGTAACCGACTCTAACCAGCATTGCAGAACCCAGAAAACCTGTTCCTCTAACCATCCCTCCGAAAGAAACACCCAAACCACACCAGACCATTGCCCTTATCGCTATTGAATATCCATGCCCTCCACCCTAATCTACTCCCCTCGAAACCCGATCTAGTACCTCCAAACGGCCGCGGCAATGGCCAGCATCGACCGATACCGTCCGCCGAGGGAAGGCTATCAGCCCCCGGCCATCCCCCAGCAGAACACATCGCGATCGCCGACGCGAAGACGCGAAGTCCCTCCTCCCGCCCCTTCTCCCCCCACACATTCCTCGAGGACGTCGCCGCCCAGGAAACGGGATGTCCCGTCGTCACCAGCGCCCTCGGCGCCTCAGACGCCCAGCCCGAACCCGGCGAATCAGTGGTTCTTTACGCCCGAGGAGGTGTTGAGCACGCCGTCCGTGATAGACGGCTTACCCCCTGCCGAGGGGAGGTTGCGACGGGCCAAGGGTGTGAACTTCATCTATCAAGCTGGAGTGCTGCTTGATCTGCCGCAGATTACTCTCTGGGTTGCTGGGGTGTTCTTCCACCGTTTCTACATGAGATACAGTATGGTGGAGGAGAGGAACGGTATACATCACTATGTAAGAATTTTCTTTTCTTTTTGTACCACAGTGTCAGCGCTATGCTCTGCTGTTCTCGATGGGTTTTGCAAACAACTAACTGGCGCCAGAACATCGCGGCCACGGCGCTTTTCCTCGCAAACAAAACCGAAGAAAACTGCCGCAAGACCAAAGACATAATCATCGCCGTCGCCCGAGTCGCCCAAAAGAACTCCCGCCTCATCATCGACGAGCAGAGCAAGGAATACTGGCGCTGGCGGGACAGTATCCTCATGTACGAGGAGCTGATGCTCGAGCTCCTCACCTTCGACCTCATGATCGACAACCCCTACCGCAGCCTCTTCGAGCTCCTCGGCCAGCTCGACCTGGCGCATAACAAGACGCTGCGCCAGGCGGCCTGGACCTTCTGCAACGACGCCTGCCTCACGGCGCTGCCCCTGCTCATGGAGGCGCGCGACATCGCGATAAGCGCCATCTTCTTTGCCAGCGCGCACACGACGCAGCAGATCGACGACGTCGACGGTGAGCCGTGGTGGAGGTTCCTAAATGGCGACGAGAGCAAGTGCGTTCGGGCCATCGATGTCATGAGACAGTTCTACACCGAGAATCCGCTCCGGAAACAGAACCCGTCGCTGCCCTCGCCCGCCTTTTTGCTCGAGAACACGCGGAGGAGAGGAGAGATCGTGCGTAGTCAGACTCCGCCCCCCACAGCTACTCCCATGGCCGACCGGTCGACGCAGAGTCCTAAACCTCTCGCTAATGGTGGCGCGGATCGTACCTCCGAGTCGAGGGATTCTAGGGACCCTGACATAGTAATGTCAGGCGCCAGTCAGCAACCCCCCAGCCAGAGGGTAAACGGCAATGCCTCCCCCACCAAGAGGAAATCAGTTGACTCGGACATCGAATCCGAAGGTGGCCGAGTTCCAAAACGGCCTAGGTCGTCGGACGACGAAGAGGGTGAGGTCGCCGACTCGTGAAAGGCGGGTTCCTGGCAGGCTGGTGATCCATCCGTTTTTCAATCTCCGGAGTAGCAACTCGTCCTGCCCACCAACACCCCATAATTTTTTCTTTCTTCTTTTCTTTTTCTTCTCACGACACATTTGTACACTGACACAAAATAAGGCAGGGAGGGAATAATCGTTTAGTGGCGTTTTTGGGCCGATATGGACGGCAAGCAGTCGTGTTTCTTAACTAGTTTTTCCTTTTCCTTTTTTTCCTTCTTCATTTGCTTTCTCCGTCTACATATCTGTCCGCAACATTGCTTTAGGCCATTTTTCATCCAAGTGTACCATCAGCGCCTATTAACAGAAACGGGGCCCTGTCTCCAACGAATACTTAATCTTCAGACCTACCTTGACAGAGAGAGGATAGAGAGCACGGGGGGTCGCAAAGAGGATGCGCTGGCAGTGTACTTAAAAACCTCGCTGATGTAGATAGGGGCATATCCTTTTTCAAGCTGATTGACCTGCAGTGTTTCAGCCTTGCTAGCGAGTTCACAGAGAATACACAGGTACATGAGCACAAATAGTACCGCTTCCGTAGAAGACATCTATGGAACCCATTTTTAACGAGGAAGGCTCATCATGAATTGCATCGTCTAAAAATAAAAGATAAAAAACACAAAACACCAGCGTCGTGTTGAAATCCAATGGGGCACTGTTTCGCAATAAACGTCCCGTCAATAAATAAAATGAAATAAAGTAAATATAAACAAGGCACCGCCGGTCGATTTTTTCCCTTTTACTTGTGGATCCTGCAAACCAAATCTGAGCCATCCACCGAATCGCCTTCCTTTACTTGAAGTCCTGAGACCTTTCCGTTGTGAGGGGCCGAGATGACCATTTCCTGCGAATCGAGTTAGTATACTTGTAATTGTAAAGCAATTGATTGGGTGGAGAAAAAAAAAACATACCATCTTCATCGCGCTGAGGACGGCAAGAGGGTCTCCCTTCTTCACCTCAGATCCCTCCTGAACCCTCAGTTCGACAAGGACACCAGCCATAGGGGCGCCGACCTGGCTGCTGTCACCAGGATCAGCCTTGAGACGGCTGATGTTCTCAACAGCCGCTGCCCTGTCCTCGACAGTAACCTGTCGAACCTCTCCGTTCATCTCGTAGAAGACCTCCCTCATGCCCGTGTTGTCGCTAAGAGGGCCGACGGCGAGAAGCTTCAAGATAAGAACCTTGCCCTTCTCGAGCTCGACGTGGAACTCCTCGCCAATGTCAGGCTTGGAGAGGAAGTACTTGGTGGGCAGAACCGAAAGGTCACCAAACCTAGTGGTGAACTTCTTGTAGTCCTCGAACACCTTGGGGTACATGACGTACGAGGCAATGTCGCAGTCGGTGACCTTGCCGTACTTCTTGGAGAGCTCGCGCTTGGTCTTGGTGAAGTCGACGGGGTCGAGGAACAGACCGGGGCGAGCATCGAGCTTCCTGCGGCCACGGAGAGCATCGGTGCGGAGGGGCTCGGGGAAACCTCCGAATGGCTGGCCCATCATGCCTTCGAAGAACTCGAGAACCGATCCGGGGAAGTCGAGCTGAGAAGCCCGAGCCTTAACATCCTCAGGAGTAAGCTTGTTGGACACCATGAACTGCGCAAGATCTCCCACCACCTTCGAGGTAGGAGTGACCTTGACGATGTCTCCGAGGAGCTCGTTGGCATGCTCATAGGCCTTCTTCGTCTCGGCCCACTGAGATCCAAGGCCAAGCTGGGAGGCCTGGAACATCATGTTGGTGAGCTGGCCACCAGGAATCTCGTGCTCGTAAACCTCGGGGTCGGGGCCAGTGAGGTGAGCCTCGAAGGGCGAGTAGAGGAGACGGAGCTGACCCCAGTACTGATCGATAGCCCGGATATGGCGAACGTTGAGATCGGGCTGGAGTTCGCTGCCTTCGAGAGAGGCGAGGATGGCGTTGAGGCTGGGCTGCGAAGTCATGCCCGACAAGCTATCGGTGGCGGCATCGACGACGTCGGCACCAGCCTTGGCACAGGCCGCCATGGAAGCGACACCGGTACCCGCAGAGTCGTGGGTGTGGACGTGAATGGGCAAGTCGGGGTACTTCCTGCGAATGGAGCCGATCAGAAGGGTGGCGGCGTGGGGCTTGAGAACACCAGCCATATCCTTGATGCCAAGGACGTGGATGTCAAGCTTGACAAGCTCGTCGACGAGCTGAAGGTAGTAGTCGAGGTTGTACTTCTTCTTGGGGTTCAACATATCACCGCTGTAGCAAACGGTACCCTCGACCACACCGCCAGCCTTGTGGACGGCCTTGATACCGACCTCGAGCTGGTGGATATCGTTAAGGGCGTCGAATACTCGGAAGATGTCGACACCATTCTTCTTAGCCTGGTCGACAAAGTGGTCAATGGCGTTGTCGGGGAGAGAGGCGTAGGCGACACCGTTGGCGCCTCGAAGAAGCATCTGGAAGGGGATGTTGGGTACGAGCTTTCGCATACGGCGAAGTCGGTCCCAGGGGTCTTCGTAGAGGAAGCGCATGGCAACATCGAAGGTGGCGCCTCCCCAGCACTCCAAACTGTAGAGATTGGCCAGAGCGTGGCTGGTCTCCTTGGCGATGTTGAGAAGGTCGACCGTTCGAACACGCGTCGCCAAGAGCGACTGGTGGGCATCGCGCCATGTGGTATCCATAATCATGCAACCCTTGTTCGCCCTGACGGCCTTGGCGAAAGCCTTGGGGCCCTGCTCGAGAATGATCTGGCGCAGACCCTGCTTGCTGGGCTCGCTGACATCAATCTTGTTGCCATTGTCGTCAGTAAGCTCTGGGAGGATAATCTCGCCCTTGAATTTGGGCTCGCCAACCTGGCCCTTGATGCTGCTGCCGTTGACGGCAACATCGCCAAGGTAGCCAAGAAGCTTCTGGGCACGGTTCTGACTGCCGATGAGGTCGAAGAGGGAGGGGGTATCGTCGATAAAGGTGGTCCAGCAGTTGCCGCTGATGAAAGTAGGGTTGGTAAGGAGGGAGGCAAGGAAGGGAATGTTGGTCTTCACACCACGAATGCGGAATTCCACGAGGGCTCGAAGCATCTTCCTCCTGGCAATTTCGTAGGATGAGCCGTGGCAAGTGCACTTGACCAACATGGAGTCGTAGTGGGGAGTAATGACAGCGCCAGCGAAGCCGTTACCACCGTCAAGGCGGACACCGTTGCCACCAGAAGATCGGTAGACCTCAATCTTTCCAGTATCAGGCTGGAATCCCTTAGCGGGATCTTCGGTGGTGATTCGGCACTGGATTGCGAAACCTCGAGTAGTGATGGTCTCCTGGGTGAGGCCAAGCTGCTGAAGGGTAGCACCGGCGGCAATCTGGATCTGGGCGGCAACGATATCGATACCGGTAATCTCCTCGGTAATAGTGTGTTCGACCTGGATACGGGGGTTGATCTCAATAAAGTAGTATCGGTTCTGCTGGTCAACCAAGAACTCGGCAGTACCGGCATTGCGATAGTTGACGGACTTGGCCAGCTTGACGGCGTCGGACAAGATCGAGTCACGAACGTTGGCGGGAAGGTCCTTTGCCGGGGCAATTTCAACAACCTTTTGATGCCTTCGCTGCACGGAGCAGTCTCGCTCATACAGGTGAATGATGTTGCCGTAGTTGTCACCGAGAAGCTGCACCTCAATATGCTTGGGCTTATCAAGGAAGCGCTCGACAAAGACGGTTCCGTTACCGAAAGCGGACTTGGCCTCAGAAGTGGCACGCTCGAAAGATTCTTGGAGATCCTTTTCCTCGCGGACAACCCTCATACCACGGCCACCACCTCCATAAGCAGCCTTGATGATGATGGGGAAGCCGTAGGTATCAGTGAAGGTCTTGACAGCCTGGAAGTCGTCAACGGCATCCGGGGTACCAGGTACGACGGGCACGTTAGCCGCAATAGCGAGCTTTCGAGCAGAGACCTTGTCACCAAGGGCGGTGATAACTTCGGCAGGGGGGCCGACGAACTAGAGGGTGACATCACCGCGTGAGCTTAGAGCGAAATGAATATATCAGCGCATGAGAAACTTACCACAATGCCGGCATCCTCGACCTTCTGGGCGAATTCGGCATTCTCAGAGAGGAAGCCATAGCCTACGCGAGCAATGTTAGCACAACTGAATATTTAACAGTAACTCTGTGTGGGGAGTATATAAATCCCTCTTCTCTCTCTAACTGTGCATGCATATACAAATATATACATGAATGTATATACTTATATATTATAATGCAGAGAAGAATAGGGAAAAAGTTGGATGTTTGAAAATGGAGAGCTAAAGCTGCCACGGCAATGCGCGGCAGAGTTTTTGAGAGGGGGGAAACGAACCTGGATGGATCATGTTGGCGCCATGTTCAAGGGCAATCTTGATGATCTCATCACCAGCGAGGTAAGCTCCCACTGGGGTGTACTGGCCACGCTTGCCAATGACATATGCCTCATCGGCCTCTGCATAAAAAGCATTAGTTACCGGGTCCGAGTTGAGATATGTTCATAAAGAGCTCAATGAAGGACTTACTCTGCCTGTGCATGCTGAGACGGTCCTCATAACTAGATAGGTGTAAGTACTATGGCTTCTGGTTTGTAATGCAACTACTAGTGGATGTGTTGCTTTTTGGTAGAGCTAGAGAGCGAGTTACCTGAAGACTGCAATGGTATGCAGTGAAAGCTCATGGGCCTGTCCAAAAACCGGTTAGTCTCAAAAAAATTCACTGCAGGAGTGGTGGGGAAAGGCAAGGCGCAATTGCAAGCAAGCAAAGTCCAGCCAACATGGAAACCAAAATCAGGGCTTAAACAGTAACTTACAGTTCTGAAAATCTGTTTATCCAAAAGAGATATAGTGAGCTTCAGGGATCCTCAAAAAAGAAGGAAGGAAAACACAATCATCAAGGCAGGAGTTAAATGAGTCATACACGAATAGCTAGAAAGCAAGCGCTATTAGCAAACTGTGTTCCGTGATTGTCACTCTGGATGGAGTTGGCATTTGCCCGGGGCAAACTTACGAATTTCACCTCGGTTAGCAACTGGAGTCCGTCAATGGAGTAGTTAGCACATAATTCCAAGTCAATTGGACTCGAGACGCCTCGAGGAAGCAGTTGAAGCATACCCAAGATCTTCTTCACCTGCATAATGCTGGAGTTGGCCCGGATGTGGTGGACCGTCTGAGTCTCCTTGATGTCATCCTCCTCATCGAAGACATCGGCGAAGGTGAGGTCGGTTTGGGGCGGGGCGTGATCCATTGTGACGAGAGGAGCGACAGAACTCGAAGGTATGGGGGAGGAGGTTGGGCTCGGTTCTGTCGAGAGGATGGAGGTTGATCAAGGAGAGAAAGAAGGTGCGAGGACGAGCTTGGGAGGTCCGCGAAGATATGGACGAAGTACAGGAGCGAGACGTGAGGAACGGTGGTTTACTCGAGCAACCAAGGTCCGACGAGACGGTGAGACTAAACCGGCTATTTGTGATTCAAAATTGCCTATTAGTGAGGCGACGGTAACGCAGAACAAGTTCCGTAAAAGTAATGGTAATCCCACTCTTTGCATGTGTGATTTGAATGGTTAGATGGTGGGGTCGCGCTAAGGACAGGGGTCGCGGGAAATCGAAGGAGAATGAGCAGGAGTGGGAGCAGGCAGCCCTGATTCCAAGTGATTGTGCAGGGAATCCAAGAGCCAGGCCTATCCGCCCTGATTTTTTCTTCTTCCTTTTTTCTTTGGTTGCTTTTTGGGGAGAACGGTTGGAAGCGCTATGTTGTTAGGGGGTGGAGGATGGAGGATGGAGGATGGGGTGGAGGGGTAATTCGAAGCTGCTGAGCTTGAGAAGTGAAAAGTGGGAGGTGGGAGAGGGTGTGGGAGCCGAAGTGGGAGAGCCGACGTGGAGGGGTGGGAACAGAGAGCACAGGCCCAAGCCTGGGAAAGGATTGAGGAGTGGGGAAAATGCGACAAGGTTGTACTTCGTAGAGTGCAAAGTCTTGATTTGACTAGGAATAGGGCGATAGTGGGACAATGGAATAAGCGGTGGAGGGGCAGAAAGGCACTTGAGGACTTGAGGGTAACGGGATGGACTTCAAGGTTGGTGTTGGAGGGGCGAAAAAGACTGCTGATCAGGACCAATTGATCAATTGATCAGTGCAGTCTGGCGTGGATTGATAATTGATAAGGGAACTTGAATAAGTCGAGGTACTCACATAGTTTGTTTTGTACACTAATACACACCGGACAAAGGCGAAGAGGGCCAAGGGCACAAGGCTATGCTCTTAGAGAACCTGGCTGATTCGAGGGTCGGTTCAATTGCCCTTTAATCCCTCTGTCCTCGTCCGGGAAGGGGTTGTTGATTGGTTATCTGTTGTTCTTGGTGTTGTTGTTGTTTTTTTCCCCCTATCAATGAGGTGGTGGATGGTGGCGATGCAAGAAAGTGTTGGTTTAAGACCAGATCCGAGGTTAGATGATATCGATATCGAACCGGGGTGTGGCTAGTGAGACTAGAGTTCAACGAAGAGAGAAAGAAAAGAAAAAAAGACAGAGGAAGAGGGAGAAAGAGATATTAGAGTCCGGATGAAGGGGGTTAAGTAGTTGATCTGATGCCTGTCGTTGGAACTCGCTGCTGAAGCTCGGGTGTTGAGGAGCTCAAAGAACTGAGCTTGAGCCGACCGAGATCAAACCGACCAATTAACTGGACGAGAAGCTGTGGTCTTTCTTCAAGAATTGATCCATTGATGCATTTGATCAATTGCCCTCGAGGACAATTGTAGCTCGCATTGATTGTACTTGTACATGATAACCGCCACGAGAGAAAAGCACATGGGCCTATCCGACAGCTCTGGCGGGAGCTGCAAGAACCTCACCCGTCAACGATGGAGCCATTGATTGATCAATTTGACACCCTTCTTCAACAATACTCCGTATCCCGGGTGGCCTCGGGCTTGGTACATGTACACTGCGCCAATCAATACTTCGTACTCCTTCATCACGATTTCGCCCCGCCATAGATGTACGAAGTACACATTGATCAAGCTTACAGGTCCCTTGATCTCAAGGTGTGCGAGGTAAACGAAGTACTGTCCAATGTGTCCATCCACAGAGAGTGGACGGGTTAGTGACGAGAATATTTAATCAATCTTATGACCAGGTTCTTGGTAAAGACCTCCCTCCACGAGCAGGGAGTAACTGGGTAGCTCGGTGCGATTTGTCACGGAAAATTGAAAAAATAATTCAAAGTGTTACAGCTACCTGGACTAGGGGAGCTGGACGTTTGGATACATTGATCAAGTCAATCCATTGATATCCGGATCCTGCAGTACCCCACTCCCAAACCACCCTCCCGACCACCCCCGTCCACGTCCAGGGTGCGTAAAGCCATGCTCGACACATGCGATTGATCGATTCGACAGTTTTGTTGGATGTCAAGCAGGAAGAACGGGCAAAGACGCGGCCCCCGGCCTGTATGGACCTAGGGTAGCTCCGAGAGAAGGGGGCCAGGAGCACATGGACGGACATGGATGGGCAAAGCTGCCTGTCACCTGCAGCATTACCCTGCAAGCTCTCGTGCTGGACGAGCTTCCGACGCCAGTCTGCGGCAAACCACCTCAGTTATACCCTTGACGGGAACAATGGATGATGTGCTGTTGACCAACCACCAAAGATACTATTACAGAATACAATTTGATCTCAACGAGTACGGATGAAGTAATTGGAACACTGCGTGCCATGATACACAACGCTCTGCACAGCCAGCACGACCGATGTTGGGAAGGTACGCGTGGGATGAAGGATGAATTTTCCGTTTAACGATTTAGAGATCGGTAAAGAGATTTTCCTGATTCACATAATATGCAGCAGATTATGTGTGAGGATAGGTCATTTTCCAGCTCCATGGATCTGCAGCACGGCACAGAAATGGCAGCAACTGTTTTGGGGTTGTTGAGCGGTTTGTATACAAGTCTTGGTTTTCCAGATTGGTTGAGGAGTGGGAAACGATTGCACAGGCTTTAACTCTGACAGGCAGATTGCAAAACATAGGGGAGGTCGGGAAAGAAGAAGTTCAAAAAAGAAATGAGAAGAAAAAGAGAAAAAAAGAGAAAAGGACATTGTAACTGTTATCGATGGAGATGATAAACAGCCTTGAGCCGTGGCACGTTCGCAATCTCGAACCTACATGTAGTTAATGTCGTGAGAATGGCGGTAAGGCAAGATCCCGTATCGCTCTGGTCCACTCGGAAGCATTGAGGAAGCTAAAAGTCAGTAGCGAGCGAGTAAGCTGTTCGGATCCTCTAAAAACTTCTCAATTTCTCAAGTGAGAACAATAAAAGCACCACCACTCACGCAGCTGGAGGCCATCAGCCAGTGAACGGGACACGGGGAAACGGCGCAGCGCGGGGGTTCAAGAGCCAGTCCACCCCGCGGTCCATGCATCAATTATCATTATAGCCATCAATCAAGCAGTCTACCCCTCCAGCTTGGGGCCATCGAAGCGTTGACCATGCGCTGAATGAAACTCGAATCGATCTCAGCACCCTGGACTCCTGGAGCAAGTTAAGTTTGGCGCACCCCCTCCAAAAATATTCTAGCGCAAGGCAAGACTCAAGGGGTCCCTGGATCAGAATTTGGCCCGTGTGTCTAGTGTAAATCGGTGAGGTAATGCCGAAAGCGTCGTAATTTCGAGTAAAAGCACCCAGAAACCGTTCGAAAGAGCTCCCTGGAGACCGTTTCGCCCTGCAGTACCTTAGTACAAAGCTCCACGAAGTAATACTGCGTAATCTACATGTACTTCGTAGTGTAAGAAGTACAAGAGACGATTACGGCCCGCGGTACATTCCCCAGCTCGTTTTTTTTTTTTCTTTTTTTTTTTTTTTTTTTTTTTTTTTTTTTTTTTTTTTTTTTTTTTTTTCCGTGTGACCCAGTGACCCAACCTCAACGCCTGTCTGAGCGAGTCGTTCATGTGAGCCAACCTAGCTCATTGTCCAGCAGATTATTTTCGTAAACAGTTTTCCCGTCTTGGTAAAGCCCATTGGGAAACAATGGGTCAAGTGGGGAGCAGACATCAATACTTCGTACATACGAAGAGACAGGACAGAAGGACGAATGAAGTGGAAAGAAGAGGAAAAAAGTTCCGCGATACTAAAGACAAAGGCATTTCGCCGCCTTCCCCGGAAAGCCTCCACAACTTGCAAGGAACTGATGAAACACACCGAATTGACGAGAATTGAACCTAGTGTAGTGTTGAGCCTCAAACCAGGAAGGGAAGAGCCACATTCACGGCTAACGCAGGACTTATTTTCACGGGGAAAGGATTTGATACATGCAGGAAAGCCAAGAAAACCAGAGGGGTAATTAACTCCGACAAGCTCTATCAAAAGAAAGAGAAAAATTGTTCAATGCTCCACTAACCCCGAGTTTCCGATCCCGACCTCGGCTTTGCGACTACTCATGGACTCAAGGAGATATCGGCTTGATTGTCACCCTCTCTCTCTCTCTCTTTTTTTTTTTTTTTTTCCTTCTCCTCTTCTATTATAAAATTTCTGCTCACGGGCCACATGGCGTTATCCAGCAAGACACAGGGCTGGTTGAGGACGTGGTTGAGCCTTTGATTGATGGATCAATTGATGGCTCTCCAGCTCCTTCCACGTCCAAACAAGACATCCGCTCCGTTTTTTTCGTACGTAAACTAAAAGAACTTATTGTTTCCTTGCATGCCTTTGCCACACCCTCAGATATCCCGTACATGCAAGAATCACCTGTTGAGTAAGATGGGACGATAGGATTTGGCGGCATGGCATATCACAGATCTCTCCGCCCCGAGCGGAGATAATACCATTGGCTCAGAGCAAGTGGCGAGGGTGACCGCGCCTATCAAGTGCATATTTTCTTTAACTTATCAACCGGTGTAACTGACATAGCACTTCCTGCCATGCCTTCGAGGTGGGCTTCGGCTTTTTGGTCTTCTAGTTGGCCCAATTGCTCCCATTGAAGCTAAGAAGTTGCCTTTTCATGATCTAGTCTCATCACGTTTTCACGTGGGCATGTCTGAGGCAAGGAATTCAAGTCTGATCACATCGTCTGGAACAGCTGTGCTCCTTACATCGTGAAGCCATGACAAGGCGGAATGCAAGATCAACCGGGAGTCTGCTTCAAGATTCCCGCTATCACGGAGCTAAAATCTCAGAGTTACACTTTTATCCAACTATAAATGGAACATGTACACGATACCTGTTTGTACCTTTCAAATGTGCACATGCCGACATGGCATTCACAGGTTACGGGTGCCAGGCACATGCTTTCTCAAAGCCTGTCAAAGTAGTTAGTTGTGCTGAAAACCTGCCGCTATCGGGTGAGTGTAGCCCATTTTGCCCTTTTTGGAGCCAATACGACCAATCAACCAGGTACGCGAGGGTGTCTTCCTGTGCTTTGCATACTTCGCATGTACGTTATAGGCGAACTTCCCGCGTTTGGACAATGCCTCAGAAACGCTTCCTCATCCTGCTAGGGCTTGCCAATCGTGGATACCTCATGCTGTCAAACCGCCCAACCTCGATGGCCTGAAAGTCCGAATCCTCCCGCACTTAGGGGAACCAATCCCTCGGGAAGCATGTCAGCTATTCTCCACCCCTCTATTGGTTCCTCTGGCCATCCACCTTTCCGACAGGTCAGTCAGGATTCCATTGCCGGGCATGTATCGGTAACCTAGGCTGGAAAACGTAACCTTGGGAAATCCCTCCGTTGGTTTCGTGACGGTTCAATTTTTTTCTCTCTTGCTTTGGTCCTTACCCCGGACCTTTGTTTCTGACCGGAATCCGCCGTCTTCGGCCGGCTTAGTCTCCAAGAGCCGAGCTGAGGCGGATTCTCCCGAGGTCTCCGTCCCCCCCTTCTTACGCCCCTTCTTAAACGCCATTTCTCGCGTGGTCTTCGTCACCGAAGACGCCCCATTGCAAGTTCCCCTTTGTACCTGTGACCCTGTGACTGTCATTCTACCGACTTGCTTTACTCAGAGCCGGTGCTTTCGGCTTGAGAAAGCCGAGCTTGTGTGTGAGAATTGACTTTCCCCGGATTTTTTCTTGACCCGCTAGTATGCGTCCGTTCCCCTCTACCCCCTCACCCCCCCCCCCCTCTTTCCTGCCTGTGTTTAGGGGGGAAGCTCTTTTTAGGCGTTTTTTTTGGTGTTTATTTCTGTTTTTTATGCTGCCAGCGGTGTGTGT